>PVJI01004274.1:0-110795 GCA_004026765.1 Micronycteris hirsuta | reverse complement strand
AGAACAGTCTAACAATAGACAGGGGAGAGCGGGGAGGGGACAATGGGGAGAAGAGTTTTTAGGAATCACTGTAGAGGACACATGGACAGAACTAAGGGGGAGGAGGGAGGTTGGGGGGGAGGGACGGGAGGGGAAGGGAGGGGGGAGGGGAGAGGCTGCAAATAACTGTAATTAAACAAAAAAATTAATAAAAAAAAAATACCTTCAAAAAAAAAGAAAAAAAGAAGGTAAGGGGCCAGCAGCTGGTGGCCTGAAAGTTGAGAACATAACATTATCAGATTTGATTAAATTACCAGGCGGAACATGTCGAATAACAAGAGCGGGAGCTCAGAACAGAACTGAAGAAGGACAATGCTTAAGGGCAGGGCCGGTCTCCTATTCCGATATGGGACCCGCTGGTAAATATCGTAAAGCTTTTCAGGCCGCGTGGTCTCTGCTGTAACCACAGCACTCAACTCTGCCATGACAGTGTGAAAGCAGCCCAGACAATATGCTGGCACACACACCGGCTGTGTGTTTTTTAAAAGAAAACTTTACTTCACAAAACAGGCCAGATTTAGTGCAGGGGCCGTATTTGAAGAGCCCCCAGTAAGGGGGATGAGGAAATGAAAATAAAAGCCAGGGTGGTGTAGCAGACCCAAGGGGAAGGGGGCTTCAGAAAGGGAAAAGTCTAGAATATTTTAACTATTAACAGGAGGAATAAGACTTTCGGGTCAGTCTAACATTCTTTGCCTAATGGTGGACTTGAAACCCATTCCATTACATCCAAGAACAAATCAATCACTTAGGACTGTCCTTCATGCAAAACTGGAAACTTAATTATCCCTTAATTATCCATTTTGTAAAACGTTAATTTATGTAGATTATAGGATATGTGTACAAATTGTGCTCCTTTTTTAGAAATCCTTTTTTTTAATCTTTTTTATTTAAAAAAGACAATCACGATATCTATTTGGAGATACCTCATATTTTAACTCAGAGATCACAAAGTGCCCCTTTCAGGTTGTTGTCTGCTCCCGGCCATTCTTGCAGAAGTGCAGAAAACAATGCATTCTGCAAGACTTGAGGTTGTTACTCATCAGTCCTCTATGCAGAACCCTGTGGGCTGCTCTGTCTGGGGAAATCTACACACAGTGAGGTGTGCCCAGATCCAGCCCACGTGCATGAAACACCCACAAAAGTCACCAGTACACAGGGTTCCTTCCACATCCATGCACTTGTGAGGCGAAGCCACAGGGAGCCACTTGTTCTTGGATGCCTCTGCATTAGTTTGAGCATTTTTAGGACTGAGGGCTTAGGTATTTTTTTCAAGTTACCATTGGTTCCTCCTGTCTTGCCATTGTCACTAATGTTTTGTTCTAAAAGTACACATCCTTATCTCATTCCTTTTACTTCTTTCTCTTTCTTTTCCTAAATAAAAAAGTACGTACTGGTCTTTTAAAATACATTATTTGACTCATCTCCAGATTGCCAGGCATACGTGTTCAAGCAATTTTCATCCAGCCCAGGCATAGCATATTTTCCGAGCCCTTCCATATTAGCAATTCCAGTAACTTCACAAGAAATGATAGCTCCACTGAGTATATTTTCTGCCAAACTCTTCTACTTCTGTTAAACATCACTTAATTGATTTTTAAAAATTTTTAATTTTGCATGTAGTATTAGATACTTAAAGCCTAATTTTCATTCCTTTCTTGATGGCCCCATTTTTTCACTTCTTGGATCCTTGTAGAAATTTATTCCTTAAACATATAACTCAAAAAAAATTACCACCATATGTTTTTCTTTCAGCTCAGTGAGGGTTGGTATTTCTTATATCATCATTATGATTACTTCCACTCACTTTCTAATTTTGTTCTTATAAAATGCCAATTTTGTTCCATCATTTTAATCCCATGGCCCATTTTACTCTGCATGACTGATTATATTTTCTGTGCTGAGATCTTGGTTCTTCAAAACTTCCAACAGGCAGACTGAAATCTAGTTTGAAATTTTAGTTTCTTTGCGATCTCAGCTTATTTATCTCATCAGCTGCCTTTGTATCTCAGTTTTCATTACTAATCTGTTCCTTTCCATTTCATATTGTATTTTCTGTTTCTTACAGTCCAACTTTTCTAAAGTTTTTTTCTGATAGCATGCCATGATTCATGCAGAGGCATTCAACCTTTTAAAAGTCATCCTCCTAGCGATGGAATTGCAGAAACATTTGTCCTACTCACCCTTGGAATGCAGACTCCCTGGAAGGTCCCTCACCGTCTAGCTGAGTGTTAACACACTGTGTCTTCAGATTTTAAGAAGCGGGATGTCCAGTTAATATACAAAACTCCAGTTTCAGTTAGAATTAAGACTAAGATGTTCAAGCAGAGACCCTAAACTACAATTGTGGACATAAGATGAGCATTTAGTGCCTCTCATCTAGCAGTCTGCTCACTGGATCACTGGGCTGGGGTTGGGGTTGGGGTTGGGGCTAGGTTCCTCCATCTTTTCATCTCAGCGACTCCCTTCACTGGCAGGCCAGGGCCGGGCCACTACTGTGTCACGTTCCGGGCTGAGAGAAGGGCAGAGACGGGGAGCGGAAGTCAGTTCATTTCTTTTAAGCCCGTTCCTCGCCAGTTATAAGCGTCATTTCCACTCACATCCTTGTTGACAACTTATTACATCACAGCCACCCACCTGCTGAAAGTCAAGCGAAGGTAATTCTTAGCTGCATAGGAACATGATTAGTTAAAACTCTGTTACTGTGGAGAAAAGAGAAATGGATTTGGATGGAAAACAGCCCCAGCCTCGATGAGTTCTGTTCACAGTTCTTGCTTTCCCTTTTCTTTTTTTTCCTGTAAAAAGAAAGTTTACCTGGATGGTATGTATCAGCTGTCCTTTTTGCAGGAGCCCTGAAGCAAATGTTTCCCCAAGCCCTACCCCTCTCTCTCAACTGGCTGCTGACTTCACATCGCAGAATAGAATGCCTTACTTACTTCCTGTCCCCTTCCACCTCGCCCTGCCTCACCCTCATCCCCGGCTGTTCATAAAAGGAAGGGAAGCTGACGGATGAAATTGTTGTGAGCCCATTCTAAGAATCATTGAAAAGTGTGTAGCGCAGACAATGGAACGTAGAAAATGGGAGCAAAGGGACATCATCTGCGTTGAATGACTCGATCCACAGTGGCTACAGATACTGTAAGTTAGATGGGAAAAAAATAGCCTCTTTTCTACTAGAGATGAAAACACATTATTGGAATCACTGGGGAAAGTAAGGAACAGGATCGGAAGGTCTGAAGTCGGTGTCCGGATGGTGCAGAGCTTTTCCCACACTGTACCTGTCAGGCACTCGGTCATCATTTTCCTCAGCACTTGCTGCATTGGGACCTTTTCAGACATACACATTTTGTTCACGCAACTCATGTAGCCATGGTTAAGTAATTTATTTTCGCACAAGATGGTTTACAGAGAGGAGATTGTGTTTACCTTATCAATCTACAGGGCTGAGAGCTGCATATTTTGAAGCAAAAAAAAAAAAATCACAATTTCTATATGTTTTCTGTTTAGAGAAATAGTGCTGAGTTTTACGATGTCATTACATTACTATGCCAGGCTCGGCGGGACAGACAGTGATACATAATGTGCAATGATACAGTTCGGGGACTAATTTCAGTTTCTGCGCAAACATGCCCCTGTATCTATGGTGACATGAAAGAGTTCATTCTGTCTACAAAGTAATTTCCTATGGAGAACTTAGTACAGAAAATCCCCAAAGTACTGTTGTTTTTCTCTTAAATAACATTTTGGAACTTTTGGGGATTGACGTTTGCACAGGGAACATACAACTATCCTCTAAAAATAGCTCATCTTTCTTTTTTTGTGATAGCAGTAGATTTAATTTTGGTAATTTGCCCAAACCATTCTTTCCAAGTTTGTTAAATATGATATACAAGTATATTTGCTAATACTGTTTATAGTTATATATGAAGTGGCAACAATATGAAGAAACTGACTTTCCCTCATCGAAGACAGAGGGGACAACTTTCAGTATTTAATGTTCCAGCCTAGGAAAACAAAACATGTTAAATATGTCAGTCCTTCTTAATTAGTTTGTTAATTAATTAACATTAATATAATGTTAATGAAATTCAAAGTTGTGGAGTTTTCTGAGCTTAAAAATTATACAGCAAAATTGATATGGTGACTAAAAGGCCAAGGAGTTTTTCTGAAGGAGAACAATGATTGGAACTAATTTGATTGATATGAAATTTTATATAAACTTATACTAATAAAAACCAACTTGATATAGCTGTAGATATAAACAAGTTTATAAAACAGAATGAAGAGTATGGAAATACAGCCAAGCATGTATGCAAATTTCTCATACGACATCTATAATTGTGAAAAAAAGATTTTAGATTCCTATTTTATGCTACCTAAGAATACATCCCTAAACATTCCAAGCTTTTAATTAATTAAGTTCTACTTCTGAAACTTTGCGATGTTTGTATAAGGCTTAAAAGGTGTTCTTTATTCCAAGTTTTGCTATATTATTTCCTATTCTCTGTATTTTTATAGTTTTTAAAATGTTTATGAATAGTGAATAGTGAAATAAAATTTTAAAAATGAGATCATAAACTTAGAAGTAACATGGAAAAAGCAGATGCACACATTTACAGAAAGGAATGTATACCAATGATACTGGAACACAGTTTATAAAACAATAGGAAAGAGAAATTTAAAAAATATGTAGCTCTAGCTTGTAATATTTTATTTATTCAATTTAAATTATTTTCTACTAATTCTATGTTCAAATTCTTTATTTCATTCTTTTTTCTTACAAATAAATGACTAGAAAACTGGATCAAATTCCTCTTGACTTACTAACATGATCACTATGTTGAGTCTCCTTCTCCTACTGAAATATACAAAAATAGATAAATATTGTATATGTTTAAATGTACAGTTAGAAAAGTTTTAACGTGTTCATACGGCAATGAAATCATTTGCACACTCAAGGTAGCGAATGTATGCATCACCCTAAAAAGTTTCCTTAAACTTTTATAATCCCTCCCTCCCATCCCATAACCCCTAGGTAACCACAGCCTGCTTTTTGTTATAATAGATTAATTTGCATTCTGTAGAATTTTAAATAAAGGGCATCATATGCTATGTCCTTCTGTATGAGTGTCTGGCTTCTGCCACTCAGCATACTTATTTTAAGATTCATCCATGTTGTTACACGTACGAACAGTTTATTCTTTTCTATTGCTAAACAGTATTCCCTTGTATGGATACAGTATTTGCTTTTCCATTTGCTGGTGGGTGGACATGCAGGCTGTTTCCAGTTTGGGGATATCACAGTTCACTGGGTAATTACCTAAGAGAGGAAGGGATAGGTCACATGGCAGGGATGTGGTTTAACTTCGGAAAACTGCCAAACCCTTCTCCAAAGTGGTGACACCATGTAATATTCCTCCCTGCAGCATGTGAGAGTCCAGTTCGCCTGTAACCTCACCAATACTTGAAAGAGTCGATGTTCCTAAGTTTAAACATCCTAACAGATACACAGTGGCAGCTTGCTGTGGTTTCGATTTGCATTTCTTCAGGGTCTACTGATGTGGAGAATCTTTTCTCTGTTAGTATTTGCCTTCTGTGTCTCTTCTTTCATGAAGTATCTGTTCTTTTGTCTGCACCCCTATTGGGTTGTTTTCTTATTCTTGAGTTTTGAGAGTTCTTTAGGTGGTCTGTCCCTTTATCAAATATATGACTTTCAAATGTTTCACAGATTCTGCTTAGCAATGTCTTTCAAAGAGCAGACGTTTCCCATTTTGATGGTGTCTAACTCATGAATCTGTTCACGTATGGATTGTGGTTTTGGTGTCTTATTGAAGAAATTTTGCCTAATCTAAGTAAGTAAACTGTTCTTCCAGGTTTTCTTCTAACATTTTAGAATTTAAGTTTTATATTTAGGTATAAAACTCATTTTCAACTAATTTTGTATTTGATGTGAACTAGTGAATAAAATTCCTTTTTTATCTTTTAAGCATGGAAACCCAGTTTTTCTGGCACCATTTATTGAAGAGACTACCCTTTATTCTCTAAATTGCCCTCACAACTTTGCCAGAGTTAGTTGTGCATATGTGTGTGAGGCCACTGATCTCCTTGTCTGTGTGTTTGCAAACACGGCATTGTCTTTGTGCAAATTAATTTGGTTATCCTTAGCTATTCTTTCGTTATTCTGGGTCATTTGTACTTTCTTATGAACTGAGAATTGCTTTGTCAGCTTCCTCCTGGAGAAAATCTGGTGTTTCTATCAGAATTACATCGCACAAGGAAGCAGTCAGGGGAGGGTCAACACCGGACCTACTCTGGGCGTTCCCAGCCACGGAAAAGGCCTGTCCACCTCGCGAAGACTTCTTTGCTTTCTCTCAGCCCAGTTTTGCAGTGGCCAAGGGATGGGTCTCACACATCAGTTTTCAGACTTTTTCCTGTGGATTTCAAGTTTTTTCATGCTAGGAAAATGATACTTTTTAAAATCTCAGTTCCAATTGTTGGTGCCAGTGAATAGAAATAAAATTAAGTTTTATATGTCGATCTTGCACCCTGTGGTCTTGCTAAACACACCTGTTAGGTTTAGTAGCTTTTCTCACGGATTTCAGTGGGCTTCTGCCCGTACGTTCGTGTAACCGATGAGTAAAGGCAGCTTTACTTCCTTCTGTGAGGACGGCTCATTTCCTTTCCCTGCCTTTGTGCTCTGGCTCGGCCCCCGTATGATAGTAAAGTCCGTTTTTCATATATAGATTTGCTTTTATTGTTTCTAAGGTGGAAGGCAAAACCTGTGGCTGTTACTCCTTCTCAAGCAGAAGTAGAAATGAATACTATATATTTTTCCCATCAATTACTTCCATCTTATCTGTTTCTTTATATTTAATACGTATCTCTTGCAGATAGCATATTATTGGGTCATCCATCTATTTTGACAGCCTTTCTTTCAATTGGATTATTTTACCATTAATAATTTAACTATCGGTACATTTCTATTGTCATCTATAATTTCACCCTCTTCTTCATTTGTACCCTTTGCTCGTATTTCCCTGCTCTCTCCCTTTTCTTATTTTGATTTATTTAAAAACTTGTAGAGTTCTGTTTTTTATTATTTATGGATTTTAGCTATACTACTTTACCACTTTGGTTTTTTAATGACTACTTTATCATTGTTTTCTTATTGTTTACTAATCTAGTAATCTTTATATAAACCGTGGAATAATCACTTTTCCTTGATCCTTGATTAAAGCTTGATTAAAATTGAACTGATTTGATAAGTAGTCTTATTTATAATGTTGAATACTTAAGTTGACTTATACCATTAAAAATTGCATTACATATTTAATAATTTTAATTTTCTTTTCAAGCACTTCAAATGCCAGACAGGTCTAATTTATAATCCTTACAAGGAAACTACGTAAACAGTTAGGCAGGTCTTTAAAATTGAATAGACCAAACCTAGGCCATTACATTCCAAGTGTTCTAATACTGTTTACAGTATAATACATTGCCTTTCCTCTTTCAACATCAAATAAGGTATGTGAAGTCATTTCCACGTTTCAAGTAAGAGTCCCAAGTCCAACCTCTCAAATGCCCTAATATGCCAGCTTGTTCGAACGTTGCCCCGCTGTGGGTAAATGCCCACATATTATCCTGACTCTCACGTGGAAATATGTGCATTATGATTTGATATGCTTTTTCATCTTTGTATATAAGCTTTTATCTCTCCAGGATTGGAATGCTACTAACTCAACCATCTTGACTGGACACAGGGTGGGTTAAAGATTAGAGGTAGTAAACGATTGACTATTAGGTACAGATTTTATTTCAGGATGTAGGACATGGAGACCATTTGATTTAGGATGGTCCGACCTAGCCAGCAATGTATATGGTAACTCTTATTTTCTTAACAACTGTGGCGTAAACAGGTGAATCCTAAACCTCGGGTAAGTTTTGCCATTTTTCCTGGTTACTATGTAAAGTCGCAAGGCTTGATGGGATTCAGTTGATCTCTTTATGTGTTATTGAAATTTAATGGCATCATGTTTTTGACATATTATTTTTTAATGCCACTCCATTTCAATTTTCCATTTCTATTCTGCATCCTCGTCACCGCATGACCTTGATTAATTATTTAATTTCTCTCAACCTCATTTTCTTCATGTGTAAAATAAAGACGGTGACAGAACGGGCTCAGAAAACTGCTGTGAGCATTAAGTGAGAGGACGTGGCAGAGTGCTTAGCTCAGAGGCTGACAGAAGATCATTTTAACTAAAACGGTTACCACGAAAGTGCTGCTGCTGACTTCCGCGTTAACCAAGAGTTTTCTATCTTCGTCAGGGCACTAGGTGTGTGAGGGCACGCTTGCACACTCAGTCTGGTCTTACCGGGATCCACCGCGGATCGGTAGCAACTTTCCTGGGGACTTGCACCACTTCTCAGACAAGTAGCCCTGACGCGGTCTGGACGCACCCCTCCCTCCCGTGTTTTCCTGCAGTTTGTGCACTGCCGACGTTGGCTTCCTGCTTACCAACAGGTGTTGCTCAGGTGCAGGTAAAGTAGAAATGGATAAATGTGCCGGCTTGGGTGGACTTCTAAAACCAATTTAACCAACACCGATAGAGCATCGCTCGTTGCAGTAGTGAAAGCAGGTGCTGTGCAGGAGGGGTTGTGTGGTAGCGGTAAAGGGACGAAGAGAACGGGTTAGTGGGGTGACATGGGCTGGTTCTGGCAGAGCCTAGCCCTGGAGAGACGCCCCGATGTACAAACAGTAAGGAGCGTCCTTAAAAATCATAGTTACGTTTTGATGTTTCTTATGCTGTGTCACTTGAGGTGTGAACTATTTGATTAATTTTTTAAATTCAAACTAATAGTCGATTCCTCTTGCTAGCGCAGTCTTCTCAAATCCTTAGGAACTTCAGTAATGCCCAGGGGCACCGCAGAACTGGTCTGTGGACACGCGCGCCAGAATCCCAACAGTTGACGTGTCCAAGCTCCCAGAATCATGGGCTTTTGTAACTGGGCAGGGCATCCAATGACAGCAAAGCCAGAATTTCCAGAATTTTCAAAATTTAAGAGTTTTGTTCTTAAGAGCTAAGAGAGATCATCTGTCCGAACCAGCTAATGAGGAAAATTCTGCCGCAAAAAATTGTATGCTAGCTAAAAAGTTTTCTAACAGAGACCTGGTATTAATTCTGTAGGGAATCAGGGAGGTAGAATAGCCACAAAGCTCCAAAAACTTTTTCATTCGTATGCTTTCCTAAAGTAAAACTGTTATTTAATTATCGAACTCCAGCAGTTCAGAATATCAGTGGAACTTTGTGTTTGAATAGTTCAGTTCGTGTTTCTTGGCGTTTGAGGCTCCACCGGAGCAGAGACGCGGAAGGATTTCCTACAGTTACCAGGTGTGCATTTCTGTCCTCAGGTTGTGTTCGCTTCTGCTTTCGATGTCCACGCTCTTGTTTGTGTTTAAGCTATTCTGTGAATACTCATTTAACACACTGAATCTAATCATGTGATTATGGAAACCTGTACTTGAGTAAAGACAGCAGAACTGAGCTAACAGCTGAAAGTTAATTTTTTTCCAATGATTTTACAAACAAAGAGATGAAACTTCTAGGTCAGAAAACTTGGTGAAGACACCTACGTGTATTTGCTGCCAAGATATGCTTTTCCTTTTAGAATTAAAATCTTAGGTGATTCTTTCTTATTTACTAGAAAAATAGAGATAAAAGATAATGATACAGAAGTCTTTGTCCAGTTCTTTGATCACTGTTGTTTTGGTATTTGTGGAATATCTTAGAGTGCTCACCAGTGTGTGATGCTATTTAAATATGGAGGGGCATTTCTATTATAAGTCCAATTCATTTGGGCTAAGTTTATAGGATCTTTTCCCAAGGACGATGCCTAATCAATTTCATTTAAAAATAGAATCAACTGATAATTAAATCTCCAGAATCTGTCACCCTCAGGCAGAGAATTTATTCCCTGGGTTGCGTTTTTTTTCCACACAGTCACGCATTCACAGAGCTTCACCGGTGGGGGTAACTGGAGGCAACATTAATTGTTTAGAAATTAATTGTTTTAGAAATACAATTTGTCTACAAAAGTGATTTCTGTGGCGGCTTTAAGGAACATTCACTTCCTGCTATTCCAGAGCAGGCCGAGCATCCCAGCGATTTCTCAGTGGTCTTGCGAAAACAGAACCCGTTCCGACTCATGGTTGCCTCAGAAAGTATCTTTAAATGCTGCCCTGATGCACAGCTTCTCAATCTACAGCCCACGTGGGAATTGCCCTAAAAGCCTATAGGACGTCCCCGTGGTCCCAATCGCTGTTCATATGGCCCACCCCATGCTGGGTCAGCCCCTACTTCATCTCAAATACACACCCCACTGAAGTAGCCCCCGGGGGGCGGCCTTTGCAGCAGAAATGGGGAGAGAAAGCCCAGTTTGGAGACACTGTCTTTATTTTCCATTTCTCAGTCTAATGCACTTCCTAGGCTATTAGTACTACAAGACATTCAGATGTGCACATGTGTGGCTTTATCTTAACAAAAGGAAATGTGGGGTGTTCAAAAGCAATGAAGTTCTACAGGTGACAGAAAAATACCTTGCTGACCTCAATTACACTGTTGTGCTGGTAGCTACATTCGAAGGTACACCTCAGCATCCTCTGCCTTTCTCATTATCTACTGCAGAGCTTCCTAATAGCCTCTTAGCTGCTGTTTAGATGGACCTGTATTGCTTTTTAAATCTGCGTTTCCACTATATCTTTTGGGATGTTTTTAGCAGCAAACAGTCTTGACTCAAATTGGCTTACATGATAAAGGAAATGGACGCTTTCTCATCAGAAGTAGTCCCCTGCCAGCTGTGTGTCCCTGCCCTCTGTTCCTGGACTTGATCCTCAGAAGGGTTTTGAGGTGAGAACACCCTTTCCCATCAGGGCTTCCTGTCTGGTGGTGGCCACCTCCCCAGGAACATGGGACTGAGGCGATCCTCCTCCATGCCTCTGGAGCGATGGGTACTTTCCCAGAGATCTTAACCTGCAGGCTTTCTCTCACGTCTACTGGACCAGAGATGGCCCACTAGTGAACCAATCAGCAGCCAGAGAAAGGACAGTCCCAGGCTGGAGCGGTCTGCCTCCAAGAATCCTAAAACATCTCAGAATACCGAGGCAGCAGCTGCGATTTACTTCCTGCAGTAAATTGGGACGTGCTGCTGTTTTAACTATGTTAGGTCCTCATCTAATGGAAGATTACCCATTTCTCCATTTATTTTACATAATTGTGTAGTGATTCTGCATGAGGGTCTTTTGGCATTCTTTTTATTGGCTCTGATATATTTTATAATTTTACTGGTTTTTGCAATTTCCATATCCTTTTTGGTTCATGGTAGAAAAAAGAAAATTATTTATGGTTGGATTCTTATTCTGATATTTTTAGCAGAGCCTCTTAGGTTTCTAATAATCTCGTCATTTGTGAAAATTGATAGTGTTACCTCCACCCTTTGGTCCAGGATTGTGTAATTGCATTTCATTGCCTTCTCTCACGGCATTAATTAGAAACTCTGCGTCACTCTTCAGTGTCAGAAGCCATAGTGGATTGCCCTGCCTTTGTCCCGATTTTATTGAAACTGCCCTTCATGTGCGTTAGAAATAGACTTTTACTTTCGGTTCCCACCTCAATACTAATTGGACTGGAAGCTTTCGACTCTATTGTGCTTAAAGATTGCTCAGGAATGGCTGCTAAATGTATCAAGTTCTTTTTAATGACTCTTCATAAAGTTAACCCTTAAATATTTTAATAAAAGGAATTTTTCTGATAGTCTAATGATTGGATCATCTTTTCATTCCTGGAATTAGTTGTAATTTGTCATGCTGCATTTTTAAAATGCTGCTGTTGCTGGGTATTTTGGTTAACCATGAAATCATGTAATATATAATTTATTACCTGTTTTTATAAATAAAAGTGAGATTGCATTTCCTTCATTTGTGATAATAGGTGTGATAGCATTGTGAAATTAGCTATTCTTAGTAGGAAAATACTGCATTTTGGCTTATGTAAAACGAAGTCTTGCCGTGCCCTGGCCTGATGGCTCAGTGGGTTGGAGTGCCGTCCCATACACCAAAAGGCTGTGGGTTCAACCCCTGGTCAGGGCACATCCCTGGGTTGGGGGTTCAGTCCTCAGTCAGGCATGTATGGGAGGCACCCAATCGATGTTTCTCACTTCAGTGTCTCTCAATCTCTCTCTCCCCTTCTTCCTTTCTCTCTCAAAGAAAAAACCAAACAACAACAAATATATCCTCTGGTATGGATTTTAAAAAAGAGTAAAAAAAAAATGAAAACAAAATCAAAAGGTTCTCCTGCAACTAATTACAACATTTAAATATGCTTTTGGAAAGGTCGGTCTGACTCGGCTGGCTAACCCCCTTGACTCACACAGACTGCATGTCGGGGTCATACATTTCGGGGTAAGCGAAAGTGTGGAATGCTAGCTGAGTGGATTGATCAGACTTAGGGGTACAAAGGGAATTTCTATACACAGTGCCAACTGCTTGGCTGTTTGGAAATGCCTGTGTCTAGGTGGTGATGAACAGAGAATCTGACCCGAGCACCAGCCCGCATCAGGGAATGCTAGTTACGACTGACGTGAGCACCTTGCTGGGTCAGACTGATGGACAGGTGACGGCTTACAATCGCCTTGGCCTTTATAAACACAGTCAGTGGTTTAAGTTTCATTCCGCTTTTTATAACTAAAATAGCTGTATGTACCATCATTAGGGAGCCTATTTTAATTATTAGATGGTGAAATACATTGCTAAAATAATACATTGTTTAAGTAAATTTTTAGCAAGAAATCAAAATCTCTAATTGTAATATACAAAATTAGTTCCAAATTCTAAGATGCCATTTTCTGTGAGAGTGGTGGAGGAGGAGAACCAGGGTCAGGTATTAGCTCATGCCTGTTTTTGTACAGAGAAGGCAGTTGCGTGGACCAAAGCAATGCCTCTAGAATGGTTGGGTGCAGCACGTTTGAGATTTCTATGCTCTCCCTCCCCCTGACCATATCCATCTCTCTCCTGCCCTTTTCAAAAGTGGTGAAATTATTCACAGAGCAAATAAAACAGCCTTGATTTGGCCTTTGCCATATCAAGTGCTTTTTATATCAAGACTAATGAGATTATGAGTCTCGTATAATTTATTCTTAGTACTGCATATTCTGTGCTTGAATTGGTTTCCTTAATTAGGCATCCAACATCCAACAAAAGATATCCAGGAAAATATATGATATTTGCTTTAAAAACTCTCATTACTTCAGTGTTGAGTCCCACTGAAACCTGTCATAAGGCCTGCTGACACCACGTTGTCGCACGCTGACGTACACTGACCAGACCCTGCTGACAGCAATGACATGCGCCACCTTCTCCGGTCTGCTCATTTTAATTGACCTTGAGGTTCTGTGGCTGCATACCCACTTCTTACATTCGATTCCAATGTGAGTGTTTGTGTTCCAATACTTCTTGCAATACGGGGAAAGCATGCATGTGTGTGAGTGTGAGTGTTGGAATGGTATAATCTAAACACACTCATTCAGTATCAGTGACTGAAAGTTCGGAAAACTTCTGTATAATGCTAAATCCATTCTTGGTTGATTATTAGTAGTGCTGATATTTCATGAGAAAAACCTTGACTTATATTAGTTTGATATTAGTCTGCCTTAGGAACTACCTCTCTTGAATTTGAATGACTTACACACACAATACCATCAGAAATTTCGGGTAAGCTCATTACTTTTAAATATTTTAAAAAGTAACTTTTGCTGTTTTCATATCATTTCAATTTTAAGAAAGACGGGTACAAAAATGATAGAGGACATGTTTATTCTTACTTAGTTTTCATATGAAGGGGATATATTGCAGGTTCCTCCTTCATGCAGTTGTACAGTGTTGATGCTTTAAAAAATAATTTATTAAAAAATGTCTGACAGACGTTACACTTGTAAGATTGGTAGCACAGGGCATATTTTGTCTTTTTGCTTTGTTTCTTTTTTGTTTTGCTGTTAGATAAAGTGAGGGCTCCCCATGTGTTGCAAGGGCCCAATTTTGCCCAAATAAATGCATTAAATCAGCGGCTAGAGAGCCGGTAGAAGCCAGCACTCGGTTGACTCTGTGGGGAACAGCCCCCCACTGAGCCTTTATGGAAGAACAACTGTTTGAGGAAGAATGGAAAGTAGAGCAGATACAAGTTACAGGACAAATGTGCAAACTCCTGCTTTTAATAGTATTCGAGGGCTTAGCAAGCCATTAACTTTAGTGCTGTGGAATTGCTGAAAGGAAGATTTAAAAATAAAAAGCTGTGCCTATCCAGGGACTAAGATGCCGAAGGACCCAGAAAGATCATTTGCTATTGGAGAGGCTCGCCAGGCGTGGAAGGTCACAGTCGATCGGAAAGAAATCGGGAAATGCTCATCGACTCCCCCAGCAAAGCTGGGGGCTGTGGCAGAGAATGTGGAGACATTGGTAAATCACTGGTGTTTTAAATATTAAGAAAGATACTTTGCAAATCTTCACAGCCTACCTCAGTTTTCCATTATATTTAATAAGGACAGTTGCCTTCATGCAGATGTATTATCAGTGTTATTAAAAGTGAAAATGTGTCTCCATTATTGGAGATTTGCTTATCAAGCACTGGGGAAAATCCCCGTGAAAATACCATATATTATTCTGCCTAAGTACCAGTCCCTGTAGACTATTCCACATCATGCAGAATAAGTCGCCTTGGTGCCACACCTCCCGTGCCTCCTTTTACCCACTTTGTCATTCTTTATCTCTCTCTTGTACATTTTTAAAAATCCCAAAGAGCCAGAATCTTGTTCCTTTGAAGATGAGACATCCAGTTTTGATCCTGGGGTTGTAATCAAATTTTGTACTTATTATCTGGCATGCTCTTAGAATTTTTAGCTTTTAAGAAATAGAAAAAGAGATCTGGTTTTCCCTTAAATTTTAATCTGCTCTTCCTCAAGTGAAGGGAGAAATTATATCTAGGTGTGATTAATTAGCAATGAAGATGGTTTGTTATAAATTTTTGCCTCTGAATTTTCTCCACGTGGAAAGAAACCGACTTGGAGCCAAGTCACTCACAGAAAATGAAGGCTCTGTACTCAGCAGTAAGTCTTGGATTAAAGCCACCACGAAAAAGCGTCCATACTTGGTTTATAATGGAAGAGAGCACTATAGATGAAAGTAGAAATTTTCATCCAACTGTAAAGGTGAATCAGAAGCCACAGGACAGAAATGGAAAAAAAAATTTTTGACTTAATGTCTGCTCGTGGCAGATTTTTTTTTTTTTTTTTTTTACATACACAAACCCACTCAGTCCAAAGTTAGATGTTGTAAAACACTAAGGAAATAATGGCACATAAAATCTAGGAGCACACTTCTGGAGTCAGATGACTTGAATCTGAACCTTCACTCTGTTCACACACTAGTTATGTGATGTTAAGCAAAACACTTATTTTTCCCCTTTTCTTTCCTTTTTTAAAATTAAATGTATTGAGGCAACATTGGCTGATAACATACACATTTCTGGTGTACAATATTATAATTCAATGTCTGTATGTGCGCCCGCTAACAAAAGTCTAGTTTTTTACGTTATCAGATACCTGACCCCCTTAACCTGGCCCACCCCTCACCGCCCACCCCTCTGGTAACCACCACCCTGTTGTCTGCATCCATGCATTTGGTTTGGTTTTGTTAGTTCGTTTGTTACTTTTTGTTTTATATTCTGCATATGGGTGAAATCGTACGGGTTTTTCCTTTTTCATCAAACTTATTCACTTGGCATAATACCTTCAAGATCCAACCATATTGTCTCAAAAAGCAATATTTGTTTATATGTGCTCATTTCCTTATCCGTAAAATAAAGACACTGATGAGGTTTGTAAGGGTTAGTATTGGTGGGGCTTTGAGAACCCTGCTGAATGCAGAATCGCTGGGTGAATGGCCACTACTACCATCAATATAGGTGGAGATTTAGTACCACATAGCAATGCCTCACATCTCATATAATCTGAAAAGATGCTATTTAAGCATAATATGAAAGTAAATGTTACGGCTGACTTAGTATCAGTATTGGTACTATTAATTAATTATTAATATTATTAGTAGTAATTAAGATATTTGCTTCATTGGAATGATACTTAGAAAATTGCTTTCAGTATTACAGAACAATGTATTGGCGAGCAAGGGAACGAAGGTCACGCTGACAGAATCCCAAGGCGAGTGACTCACCCGGGAGGGCATTCTGGCCTGATCCCCCCTCGCCCTATAGCTCGGGGAGTTGCAGGACATTCAGGTGGCCGGGGCAGCTTGGTCCTATGACGGCTTCCAAGGCACTTTGGCCTGGAAACCTGTATTATTAAAATATCCCAAAGATTAAATATTAGAAGACTAGAGTACGAGATACTTTTTAAAATAAACCAACAGGAGAAGAGTTTGCAGATGAATTCCAAAGATGAATTCTTGAAATAACAAGGATTCTTCCTATAACCATTAACATAAAACTAGAATGGTGTCCAGGATAAAACATGGAGAGCCACTGTCAGAGTCTCCCTTCCACGAGCAGTTCCAATTCTGTAAGAAGTTATGCTAGATGCTGCAATTACATATCTCTGAATGCCAATGAATATTCAATTTCTGTTCTGTTGAACTGCTCGCATATATCCTATAAAAATATTTCGTTTTACACATGTCGAGTTTATATTCCGTTATTTGAAGGCAATTTTTTTAGCCCGGTGTATTATTTCTAAAGTGGGTCAAGAATGACAACTTCAAATAACTTGAAGTATGTTCTCCTTTTGATGCCAAATAATGGCTGACACACGACTTTATAAATATACTTCTTTAAATATGGAAATGCATGGCTTTGTAGTGGATGAAAATGGAATCATAATGTTTTATAAGCAACTTCTTTTTCTGTTTATAATAGAACAGTAGGCAAGGGATTGTGATTAAATTTCTTCAGTGTGTCTAATGTTTAGCACATTTGAACATTCACAACTTGTTCATCTAATTCTGCAGTTTTTTATGCATATAGATTAATTTCTTAACTACATAAAAAGATAATAACTATTTTAATAACAATAATGTATGAGTTGATACTTTTCTTGACTATACAGCAGAATTTAAAAAAAGAAGTGATTTAAAACCTTTAATGAAAAATTATATCTGCATTTAATATTCCTTTGCTTGTGCTCCAGTAATTACATTCATTAAAGTTTGAATTTTGAGCAATATTGCCTAGCTAAAATTAAGTAACCATTTTCTGTTATATTTGTTTATATACTGAATGTCCTTGGCTTCTCCCATTATTTCTTGCAATCTCCATTCAATTTTTTTTATTTTATGCTTCTCCATTTTATAATAATGCTGCATGTACTTCAAAATCATGTATATTGCTACTAGAAGGGTGAACTATTTATTATACATAGAAAAATAAGGTTTACATATTCATCAGAACTAACTGAATTTCAGCTTGATAAGAACTATGTCTTCTTTATAACATTTAAATTAATATCCCTTGAGATAAATAGCCTTGAATGAGTAGCTGTTTTAAATAAAGGTTTACATATTTATTTGTCAGATTCAGTGAACATTTTTCATTATTATACACATAATTCTTGATATTCCATTTAAACATTTCTAAAGTAGTTTCTTTTTTCCATGGAGCTGAGGCTGGGTGATGATCCCAAGCAAACAATATTCATGTTTAAAAATGAGTTTGGCTCATTTTTTTTAACCTACCTAAAAGAAGGAATTGAGTATTTTAAAACATCTTTCAGAATCTCAATCCCTGCTTCCTCCATCAAGTGGCACACCGACCATTTATTATATGTCCTATGCTCTGACATCTGTGAGGAAAGGAAGACAAGAAAGGAAATATAGGAAAAAAGGGAATTTAGAGGGTGAAGAACATCCAATAACCAAAATAATAAAAGTCGGGTATCTCTTCTAGTGACTTTTAAATCAGCTTTATACAGAGGAAACCCAGTCAGAAAACTAAGATTTCACTTACACGTGCAATCTAAAAAGGAACAAAAGTGAACACACTAAATAAAAGACAGACCCAGGCTCAGAGGACAGACTGCCAGAGGGGAGGCGGGCGGGGACACAGGTGGAAAGGCGGAGGGGACACAGTCAGCAGTGCCGTGATGACCGTATGTGAGGACACATGGTCACCATACTTCATGTGCTGAGCCCCGTGTCAGGCATGTAAATGTCAAATTGCTGTGTTGTGCGCCCAAGACTAACATGATATTGTACACCAGCTATACTTAAATAAAGATAATAATTAAAAATAAAACAAAATACATAAAAGGAAGCAAATTTATAACTTTACACCAGGCTTGATTAAAATACTAAGTAAAACCCCTAACTTCTTGGGGCTTTTGGCCATTAAGCTAAAAAAACAAAAACAAAAACAACAGCAAAAAAAGACGAGAGTAGACCCATTTATGCTGTCTACATATTCCATCCAATGCTGACCTGACTCCTGCGATCCAGTTATAATGTAATACCATCTGCAAGGGAGGTGTTTTCCTACTTTTTTCAGTGTGCTCACTTATGAATCATTACAAGTCCTAGTTGTGTGGTGATCTAAACAAAATGCGAGGCTTGAAGTAATTGTAGTTACCATTTTTGCTTTTGCACCACTATGTCTACAGAATACTGTAGTTTAATCTTGTCTGATATCAGAGATGAGAGCTTTAGGATGAACAATGAGTTTGCTTTCACCTTCCTGTGAATTTGAATATCACTGAGAATGAAAAAAGCTATTTGTATGATACGAGTGTAAATAGGTCATTTCTAAATTAACAAGGTAAATATAGTCATCACAGACAATGTCATTGTAACCCAAAATTTAATGTAAATCATCTTCCAGGGAGGATGAGTGACTCTGTGTAAGTGCAGAAATAAAGAAGAAAAAATAAGTCATATCTTCAGAGAAGAGTTTACCATGCAAATAAGATGTCATATTTTTGTGCCTTTTTTTTCTTCATTAAGTCTATGAGCAGATAACTGCAAAATAACCAAGGATCCAAAACATCCCCACATATATATTTTAGATATTGTAGAAATGCCTGTAGAGTTGTGAAGGCCCACATTCCATGTCCACAGCTCAGGTGACAGAACCCAGTGGGAGAAAGTCCACAAACAAAAGTGGCCTGCTACTTTGCCTCCCGTGACAGGGAGGGACCTTCCAGAGGTGTCAGGCTTGAATAGACAAAAGAAATGACACCTGAAAATTCCAGTTGCCGACTTAAGATGTGCTTTATTGCTTAAACTGTTTCCAGAGTGTCCTACGGTAAATATTGTATTTTACTAGGAATGGTGATAAACTAAAATGCCCACTTAGGAGATTATAGACAAGTATTGTTAGAAATTCTAAATATGGCTGGCACAAGTTATATAAAACCTAGATCTGGATGTGGGGAGGGGCAGTGATGTTTGAAATCAGTAATTGCATTATGGAAAAATAAAAAAGATGAGCCAAATACAGCCAGATGAGAGATAAAGCCGTTTTGTGAGAGGAAAGTTATCACATATTTCATTGTGTGTGTGTACACATGTGTGTATATGCATGTGTGTACATGTGTGTATACATAGCATTTGGCATGATAGGGCAGTGAGGTAAACAGTCAGTTGTTAAATAACTGGGCTCAGAAGAGACATCAGAGTCATGCCTATTTTTACACACGTCCTCACACGCATCAATATCTACATACACATGTTAGAATATGTGTGAAGGTCTATATGAACACTCATGCATGCGCATGTAGACATAAATCATGGATTTGTACGTGTTTGTGTGCATTAATATGTCACCTGAAGAGATAGAAGCAAAGCCGTAAAATCTGTTGTCGTCTCTGAAAAAGGATGGTGACTGAGCTGCCGAGTACCGAGGACCGTCGTGAGGCCCAGTGCTAGTCGAGGGTGTAGCGGACCCACGGGCAGGAGAGGAGGTGTGGGAATTGGTGCCGAAGTGGAGAGAAAAGGGTGTGGATAACGGGGTATTCTTAACTGAGGGAAGCGTGACTCCGTTGTAGGTGAGCAAGAAAGAGCGCACGGCGTGTGCAGGAAAGACGACGGCCACAGACCCGGGCGGGATCCTGGCGGGCTACGGTCACAGAGCGCAGAGGGCCGGGGGGCGGGGTGAGAGCTGCAACCCAGCATTCAGGCAGCGTTGGTCTCATTCACTTATGTTGTTTGCCTTGGAAAACGCAGGCAGTGTCTTGGAACGGGGAGTGAGAGGTGGGGTTGAAAGGGGCATTCGGGTGGCTCATCTTGGGTTTCCCGTGTTGTATGGATACAAATACAGCGCGTGGGGCAACATGGTATCTGGGTGATGCAACTCTGTTGATGCAACTCAGTGATAACGACCGCGGCGGGCTGATCCCTCCCCGGAACGCCTGCTTCGGTGGCACTGAACAGGGTGACGGTTGGGCAGCACCACTGCAATGTAAGGGATACCAACGTTTCTTTGGAAACATGGACACATGGGAACTACCTGTTTCTTTAGGGCTGTTTATGTTTCCTGCAGAGGTACATTTTTTAGAGGAATTGTTCACTTTCTAGTAACTGCTCACTTTCCTGTTCATGAAAGGGAGGCACAGTACAAACCGCTGATGGTTTGGAGGGAGGTCATGAGAAACTCCCTCTAATCCTCAGCTCGCGCCTCCTCCCCCCGCCCACGGCCAGAGGTTCTAAAGGCAGTGAAATGGACAGGTTTAAATTTTAGACATGTCTGCCTTTTCAAGATATTAATCATATCGAATGAAAGAGAACAATGAAGAAAACTTAAAAAGCAACTTGGTAGCAAGTGAGCAGATGTAGTCTGCTAATCACGACTCTATAACCTTTTTTAAAAAAGAAATTAAGTTGTTCATTTAAACTCAGTCGATATTTGTTGACTAAGCATATATCTGTCTTCGTATTTCTATGTCTTCCTAGAAATCTTAATTTCATCTATGGCTATATCAACCACCCTTTATTGTTTATTGCACTTTATTCTGGATCACTTGGTTTTTTTCTCAATGGATTCTGTTTTCCCCATATGAACTTTTTTCAGCTGACCTTATGAGAAGCTCAGATGAGGAGATAGGAGACTTTTCTACAATAGTTATAATGGACTGGAAGGAACAGCTCAATTTAGCACATTGATTTTTACTTAGATGAGCCCTTTTTACATGTTCTTTAACTTAAGACCAGGTTTGTAAAGGATTTACACTGGATTTTGGTTCCTTACTGTGTCATCTCATAGAGGTACATATTACTAAATGTACCTTGTTGCTTTTTATTTTGCTTATAGTTTAATATCTTTTTATTATAAAACCTATTATCTCTTATCATAAAATTAGAGTTTCCTAGAACCCAGCATGATAATATTCTGTTTATCTTGTTTATCACATTTTCAACTAGTCACAAACATTGATTGTGTTGATTGTTGTAGCAACTGTGCTAGTATATTATTCAATTTTACATGCTTAAATTTTTTTACCGTTACTCCTATATATTGACTATAAACATAGCAAATTATGTCCCTTCACGCTTACTATTAAATTTTCATTGAAATGCATCAGTTTGGGGAATAGGTTTTATGACATAAATTAAAGGAAGTATGTTTTAAACTATGCTCTCATGTCCCCACTTATCCCATAAAATTAATTCACAAAAGAACTGGTGCAAAGATCAACCATGAAATGCACCCTTAAGTTTCTCAAAATTACTGGGAGGCCAGACTCACGGGACGGGGCTCACTCTCGTGTGTGATGCATTCAGTATGCATGTGTTCTCCAGGCGAAATTGCATTTGCCGCAGGTGTGTGGGGTCCCGGAAGAGAGGAATACATTTAAAGAGGGACAAAAAGGTAATTGTGACCTTTTCTAAGCCGATTCGTGGGAGTTGGGTGTGGGAGGTTCCTCGGGCCAATTTCTTAGCATATTTTAGCATATAAATCTTTGTGAATTACCACTCGGAGTCAATACATCATCCACCCTGAGGGGGCGCTCTCAAACACACACGTGTTCCAGACGATACACTGCAGATGGCAGTATGCTGGGTAATACTCCACATCATAACCACCCTGCCGTGGACACACAACTACCACCCGAGTGCACGTCATCGAGTTGCATCCTTGATGTGTAGTGCTACAGGACACATTGTGTCCACAGATCTTGTTGAACGTCCATTTGCGTAAGGCACATTTCCAGTGATAGAACCCATTGAAGAAAGAGCATGGTGACTTTCCCAACACTGATTTGTAATGCCAGACTGCGCTCAGAATATCAGACTGATGTACGCGTCCTCCTGGGCTGTCTGGCAGCATCATTTTACTTGACCTTTGTCAACGATGGTTTTTATTACCATTGTGTAATCTTTGAAAACAGATGTGTCAGGTCTGGGAGGAGTTTCGCCCCGGTTTGGACGGGGCCATGCTGCGCTGTTCTGCACAGCCGGAAGTACACCTGATTCGTTCACAGTCTGTTTAGTGTGTTCTTCAGAGTTGGGCGCTGCAGTAGGCTTTGCTTCCTTATTCATTTCTTATGCAGAAGTAAGTCATGGAAACCTCTGCTTTCTTTTCTCCTAAAATATTTATTTCTTCCCTAATTGTTAAGAAATGTCAGAATAATTTTGGTCCCTGTGCAATCTGTTATTGTGGAAATAGGGGAAGGAATTAAGATATGACATGGGTGATATCCAGTGTAGGCGTGTGTAGACAAAAAGTGTTTATTACCACTTGGATGGTGCTAAATATCAAAATTCAAGACCATGTCCAGTTTCTCCTGTTAAAGGCACAGGAGCATCCTCGATTCTTCTCTCCCCTCTGCACCTCATCCTCATTCCACCCACCACCAAGTTCTGTCAGAGTGCCCATCACCACACATCCCAAATCTGTCTCCTTTCCTCCGTCTCATCGACTGTCACTCCCTCTCAATCAAATCCAAGTAATCTTTTATCTAGACGACTTGTAACCGGGCTCACAGCTTCCGCCGGATGTCACTAAATCTCTATTTTTAGTTCAGAACACGTTTTCAGAGCAAGCACAACTGCAGTAGATAGACATACTTTCCAAGGTTTTCATTTCCCTACCTGTGAAATATTATAACCTCCTTGCCCCGCTCTTTCGATTTTGGCCCGTGATTTGTTTCAGCCACAGGAATGTGGGTAATGCCGATGTGTCACCGCTGAGAGGGAGCTTGCAGGGACAGCCCTGACTCCTTCGCTGCTAGAACAGTGACCTCCCAGACAGGCCTTGCTTCTTCAGCCTGGATCTGGGAGTGAATGGATTCTGTGGTTGTAAGCCGAAGCCTCACTTCAATTTCAAGACTTAAAACAAGTAAAGTTACTCTTCCATACTAACCTGGAAAAGGTCTTATCACATTCAGAATTGATCGAAAATTCCTCGCCATGGACTCCGCCTGCTCTCAGATGTCATCTGTCTCCATTCTCTCCTTGGGTCCCTGTGTTCAAGCACAGGGACACTCATGAGAGTCCTAGACCAATCCTGGGCCTGCCTTGTCCCCGTTCCCTTCTCATGGTGCTGTTCTGTCACATCTGTCACTCTGAGCCCGTGCCCCTCTCTTTCCCGCACAGTGTTGCTTAGCATTGGAAGGCATTCCTTCGTCTAATGGATTGTTTTGATTTTCCGCCCTCTGGGATCTCAACCCTGTGAGAGCAGGGCCCAGGTGCCAAGAGCAGAGCTTGCCCTGTGGTAGGTACTGAATGAACTTATTTTAAATGAGTCAGTGCTTCCGGTGCCCTTCGCCAAGCCAAGCCTGGTCCTAGTAACGATGCCACTTCCCATCGCTCGGCTCCCCGCCGCGGCAGGCCTTTCCATGGCCGTCTTTCAGCACATCCTAAGGGAGAGAGTGTCGCTGTGATGCCGTGGCCACGAGTTTGTTCTCACACATTACATCATGTGCTGCAGCTCTTTGTCCTTACAGCCCACGGGCGGGCGTGTTTGCGCAGAGGCAGTGAGAGCCCAGTGTGGCGCTGAACTGCCGAAACCTGACACCGGAATGCTCAAGTTCAAGTCTCAGCTCTGTTAGTTTGATCTGTGCCCTTGGGAAACTCCATGATGCCCTCTGAGCCTCGGTCCCCGTGTCTGTGAAGTGCAGTCTGAGCAGTGACAGCAGGTTCCTCAAAGGTCCCTGTGAGGACTCAGAGTGAATGAGTGTGCGGTGTTTTCACATGCTATGTGTTACAAAAGTTTGGGTAAATAAAAATATTAAACTGCCATATTCATTGTATCACTCCAGTCCTAGCATTTCACTGCTGAACAAATGTTTCTTGAAATGAATTGAACAGAGTTTCCCTTGTTAAGTCTTTAGGCAGAAACGTTGATTTCCCCAGTGATAAATTCACTGTGTTTTCATTCCGACACCAGTGATCTACGCTGCCCTGTAAGGAGTGAACTAGGAGGAGAGAGTGAGGACGTGAATTTTATACCCTGTTTTCGGAGGTAGAGCCAATGACATGCTAACGATCAGAATAGGGGGTATGGGACAAAGAGAAGTAACCCAGGTGACTTCTGGTGTCTTATTCCGAGTATTTGGATAATGATGCTCTTCACTGGAAAGGGGAGGGTCTTGGGGCTCGCATGTTTGGGGAATGAGAGAGAAACGATGCGTTTTGGCGATCACGACTCTGAGGTTCTATCTGGCATGCGTCTGGTAACCCTGATTAGGCCCTTGTCATTGTTGTCAGCAACAGTCCTGGGGCCAACAGAGAGGTCAGGGTGTTAAATCCATGAGACAGAAAGCGGTGTTCTCGGAAGAGGGAACACATCCAGGAGAGCCCTGGGCGGAGGTCTGACCGCTCAGGGTTTTATACATTTAAAGGGTGCGGGGAGAAGATGGAAAAAGTCCTCACTCTAGGCCAAAAAAACCGCCGGGGAGGCTGGGCGTGGGCGTTCAAACACAAATTAGACCAGGCTGTGCTCTCTGCTTTAACGAGTCTGCAGTCTTAAAGGGCGCCCACCTTCACATCCCAGGTATTTTGAGAATATGTAACGCGTGAGAGTTGCACAGAGTGCTCACTTGTGAATGAAACCCTTCATGCTCCTCCCTCATCGGTCTTCTACCACGTAGTTTTCCGAGTACAGGAAGTTCTGAAGCCTCGTTCACGTGAATTGTAACTAGTAAAGCCTCTTAAGATGTTTCTAAAGTTCTACATTTTGTAGTAGCATGCAACACTGGTATCTCAGTGAGTAATTAAATTGGAGCTGTAATAGTTATTTTCCATACAAGTAAGAAAAATCCTTATTTTCAGGGGGAGAAAGAAAATCCTGGGTTCTGCACGCTCCTCGCTTGTTTTCCAGGCCGTCCCTGTCCGTTTTTACAGCAGTTGGGGCTCCGTTCTTAGCTAAAATTGTATCGTGTCTATTAAGTGTAATTTCCATATCTTTAACTTCCCACTTCTGTAATCAGTCTCCTGGGAATTTTTCAATTTCACTTGAGGTCACTGTGGTCTGGACCACATCCAATCCTCTACAAATGCCTTCTGGATCCTGTCTATGTGAGTCTAACACATTGACCATGCCAGTTCTTTGCCGTTTAAAAAGAAAAGAACCTAAGCATTGAAAATGGCCAGAACTTTTCTTTTGGATTTGCAAAAACTTGATGACAGATTCAAAATTATGAAAGATCCAGTTGCCTGGTGGTGTGTTTTTTCATGTTTTACTTCTCAATGCTAATGAGGTCTTAGACCCATGATGGGAGGTGTTTCAGGGTCTGTAAAGAAAAATAACTTTTAGCTATTTAAATTCAAATAATTGCATTCCCTTTTATGTATTGTTGTGGGCATGAACTAACCCTTATAAATAAGAACAATGAATATCCGTCCTCATTCAACTCTAATTATTACCCTTGCACATCTGGTGGAAAGTCTCAGAATTAATAGTCAGAAGCATGTTGTTGTTTTCCCAAAGAGTCAAGGTGGAAGGTGTTTAACATTTTGGAATGCTTTTTTTTTAATGGTGGTCATAAAGGCTATTGAACCTGCTTAAATTAAGCAATCCTTTCTCTTTGCAAGTTTATTATCTCAAATAGAAAGTTTCTTAAGTCAATTTATCAAGGGTTAGATACCTGGAGAGAATATTTTTAACTGTTGAATTAGCTTTCTCATCAGAGATTGAGGGAAGTCAGATGATTGTCTAATTATAAATCAAAATCTCCAGTGAAATTCCTGATTTTCAGAGATTTATAGACAAGTAAGAAAAATGAAGAACCTTAGAGACTGTCTTGAATCCCTTGTTCTCATTCCTTACATCTAATCCACCAGCAGCACCTACCTCTTCTCGACATTTCTCTATCTTGCACCAACTCCATAACTCTCATGCTTTTGCATGGAAGCAGTGGTCATTGTCAGGACCATTACAAAGGCCACTTCACTGGACTCACTGTGTCTATTCTCACACCAATTTACATACCAGGGCATGGCCAGAATATGCTTTTAGATTGTGAGTGGTTTACCGCTCGCCAGGACTTTAAACAATAAACAATACTCATTGAGTTCTAAATCCTCGTGATACTCAGAAGGCCTTGTGTAGTCTAGCCCTGGCTATTTCTTCCATCCTGACCTTCAACTTCATCCCTGGCTGACATCATTAACATCTTGGTGGCACCTCCAACGAGCCCATCACACTCGCTCACCAGGGCTCTGGTAGGTAAAACTGTCACCCACGATATCGCCGTGGCTTATTTCCAAGGCTCATTCTCACGCCTGCACCCTCCTCAGAACACTGGTATGAAAATAGTAACCCCTGCCACCACCCGGGGCTCAGTCACTTGCCTTTTATTTTTATAATCACTGCTGTGCCTTTCGATTTATTCTTTGTTGTAACCCCTACACCAAGAACAGGGCCTCACATAAAGGAACTCAGGATTTGTTAAAATAACAAGTATGTAAAAGTTGAATGTTTTTCACGTAACAGGTAGAAGGATTTTATTCCATAGGAATCACATGGTGAATTATGTTTACGTGAAGTGATTTTTTTCTTCTGAACCACAGTATTTGACAGGTGATGGTAGGGTGCCTTGAAATAACCCAAACCAGCGTATCTATTCAGTATCAGTACCTAGAAACCATTAGTGAATAAAATACTGATTGTTAACTGACTGCCCTTGTGAAAATAGAAAGCAACATTTAAAAATAACTCCAGGGGACTCTATAATGTATCACGTGATTCCACCAAATGCGTCCAGACAGTGTCCTCTGACCCTGGTGACCCCTAAGTGGGCGTGCTGCTATCGTGGTGCCCACCCACGAGGAGGCCCAACCGCGAGCCAGGACACCAGGGGCTGTCGCATGTTTTTGTTTTCTGTCCAAGGATGCAAAGCCACAGATCACTGTGTAAATAAAAATGCTTTCACAGAGCAGATGGGAAGTGGAACTCTGGAGAGGAACAGGTCCATCTTACACAGGAACTAGAAGGAAGGAACACCTGCATCGCCACACACAATAGATTTCACAGTTGGATCGCGAATCCAACAGCCACGTGGCCAGTGGCATGTTGTTTTTCACACTGAAAAAACCATTATCTCTATGTAATTGTCTCTCTGTGTTATGCAAAAACCCCACGTGCCTTTTTGACCCAACAAGCAAGCTATTTTAAAGTGTCTGATATTTGGATCATATAGCTTTTTACGATGCAAATGCAATGAGCTTCCTCACATATTCTGTTTACACTTTATAAGATATAATGTCTTGTGAAATATGTATGTTTAATTCAGTGCAGTTATTGGAATATCAAGCAATGTCTTCTCCCTCTAATGAAGAAAATGATATTTACACTCATGTAAATGAGTGGGGAAACAAATGTGGCCATTACTTAAACAAAATCAAGTTACCTTTTGTGAAAAATCTAGAATATGCATTTGGGAAATTTTATAAAACCATATTTTATGTTAGATATTCTCATAAAGTTGGTTTTCTTCTATTTGCAATCCAGGAATCTGGTTTAATAAATGTATTAGTTTTCCATGGAGCTGCCTTAATAAATTGCCTCAAATTTAATGGCTTGAAACAACACCCATTTATTATCTCATAGTTTTGTGTCTGAGGAGTCCAACACAGAAGTCGATCAGAAAGATCATAGGAGGCCACAATATGAATTTCCAGTGAAGTTAGAAACTTGTTAAGTCTCAAATCTCTCGTCATCAAACGGTCTTGCTTTCTGTTAATAGGTGGTGCCAGTGAATGGCTGAGTCCCATCGCGCCCCATCTCTGTCGCAGGTCTAGTACCGCTGCTCTCGTGACGTGCAATGGGTCCATGGCGGCAGCGTGAGGAGGAGGGCAGGTAGGGGCTAGACAGTTACCTTGGCAACCAAATGAACTTGGAATATTCTCCTACCGCAGTACTCCAAATTGTCTATTTTTCAGCTTGCAACCTTAGTCACTTCTCTTTACCGAATAAGAGCCTAATGTAGCCCAAGTAAATTTGGTTCAGAATTTTAGCTTACCAGTAGGGACAGTGAGAAATCATACTTTATAAAACTAACAATTGTACTCTTGTATGGAGGATCCCACTTCAGAGAGAATAAACTGTCAGTATTATAAAAAGGTAAAAGGAAAACATATACCTAAAACAACAATAACCCTAAATATATCTTCCCTACATGAAACACTGTATTTTATCTAATTTGTCCATATAATGTTATTTTTTATTTGATTTTTTCTTTTTGCCATATTGAGGCATAATTCATATTCAAAAAATGCATGCTTTTGAGAGATTCGTCAGATGTATAGTTGTGTAACCCACAGCCCAATCAGATAGAGAATATTTTTACCAAGGTGCTGTTTGATCAGAACCTTGCTAATCAATGACTAGCCCTGTTTCCTATCACAATAGATTGATTTTGCCTTTTCTAGAAAGTCATGTAAATGGCATCTTGCAGCGTGTGCTCCTTTGCTAATGTGGTGTTTTTGAGATTCACTCATGTTCTTCTGTACATCTTCACTTCACTCCTTGTATCGATAAGTAGTATTCCACATTGTGAATACAACAACATGTGTTCATTCTCTCCCTGCAGATAGATGGTAAGCCGTTATCAGTTTCTGCCTATTAAGGATAAAGCTGTTCTGAGCAAGTCTTTGTTGTGGAAAGGTTTTCATTTCTTTTGAGCAAATACTTAGGAGTGACTACTGGGCCATAGGGCACCTACATGTTTAACTTTAGAATAAAGTGTCAGATGATCTTAGGAACTGACTGTAACACTACATACTCCCTCCAGCAACGTGCCAGTGCCTGGCGCTTCGTATCTTCGCCAGTGTTTAGTTTTGTCAGTCGTTGAAACTGTATCCATTCGAGTGACTGAAGTGAAATACATATTTTCAAATATTTGGGATTTTCCAATTGTCTGCTTGTTTATGATTTATAATATACAATGGCACTGTGAATTGAGACAATACGTGTTTGAATATTGGGAATGTATGTAAATGATTTATAACCCAGCATGTCGTCATTCCCAAAGTGACTGAGACATTCGTAAGAACAATCATTAAGAACAGGGAGTTCTTTGCAGAATTCAAACACCACTGTAACTAACCTAGTCCAATTGACGTCTGTAGAACTCTACACGCCCAGATGCGGAACGTGAGTGTTTCCAGGGGTAGTTTTCGGGGTTTCTGTCACACCACACCACTTAATATACTCTGAAACTAGAGTCTATTAAAAGACAAACAAGTAAATAGTGTGGCTCCCGCACACTCTGAGACAAAGCCGATCAGAGCTGAATCCTCCTATTATTCAGGCTTTTTCTTCCCCGTGAGAGGGACCTGCTTCTCCCTAATTCCTATATGCACAGACACATTTTCTCGACAGGAAGAGCTAGCTAGGTGACTATGTTTTGAGCCTTTCTGTGCTTTAGTCTCAGGCTTCTGCACATCTATAATCTGGGCAGCTAATCAATGCTTGTCTGGAAGTTACCATCTGCCCGTCTAGCTGGCGTGCAGGGCCTGAGTCCATGGCCCGAAGTACTGTCTGCAGTGCCCCCTCCCCCAACGGCAAGTCTTTTTTCTCTTAAGCCCAGACATCTCATCCACTAGTTCCTGGTCTCCAAACTCCCCACAAAGCCTCGGACACAAGCTAGGTTTCAGAGAAGCGGTCTGAACATTTTAAGTGTGGCCACTCAGGATGGCTAGTCATTTTCAAGTCAAGATAAACAACTGGGGTCATGGGAGACGTGGACTGAAGCCATTGAAACAGTTCCTCTTTCATTTGCCAACCAGGCTGTTATGATGTCACTGAGGAGGCACGGCCTCTGGTGCCACCTGCCTCCCCGCGATTTCCCACTGTTCCCTCCCGAGGGCTTAGCCACGTGTCCCAGTTTATTGTGTCCCCTGCGGCACAGTCTCTAAAACAGCTGTAATGCAACAGGATCGCATGTAGTTGGGGCGCGTGTGCACGTTTCCTACTGAGGTTGTACCAATGTATTGTAAAGATTTTGTTTTATTTTATGGATGAGGTTTTCCATCACATTTTTCAACTAATTATGGTTTGTTTGGAGAGGGAAATATTTTAATATGTTCAGATTTCTTTTCGAATTCAGTGAGCTTTCCTATTAATGGATACATTTTCTCTTGATTTTCTTGGGAGACAAGCCGACTAAATGCAAAGGATTGCTGCTTTCTTCTTTCATTTCTAAGAACTCTTTCACTACACTGGGCAATATTTCCAACAGCAAATGACAATCAATGTCCTTATTTTGTTCATGACTTTAATAGAAATGTTTAAAACACTACAAAATACAATCCTGTAGCAATACATTTATAGAAATAGAATGCAGAGGACAAAAGGGAATGAAAAGAAACAACTAAATCTGAGGAAATTAAGTTATCATACTTTCATATGATATAAGAACTTCTACATCATTATCTGCTTTTAAAAAATCCAACACAGCCTTCCAGAATCAATCTACCTTTACCAAAAAGTACCTTCCCTCATAGTCACAGACACTTATTCCCCGTGCCTATATACCTGTTGATTCTGACTTTCCTGTCTATATTAGCAATTATCACATACTTTTTGATTCTTCTATTTCTGAATATTTATGTCCCATTACTAGGGTACAAAGTGTTCAGAACTATACACAGTACCCTGTAATTTTGTATTCATCACAGAGTCCAACTAAGTGCCTTGCACACAGTAGGTATTCAGTATGTACTTAGGATGGAGAATATTGTTTATTTTGCAAAATCAAAGGACGGTCACATTATCAGCAGCAATATCTTTCCATCTAAATATGTTCATAAGTTAATTTTCTGTGAATATAAATGTTCTGCAAATTTCTACAAAAATAGAATCACAGAAAAAGGTAGAAAGGGTAGAAATCTTGGGGTACTATTGTTCTTTTATCAAATGATCATTTTTTTAAAAAATTAGACTTGCACAATATATTTTTTAAATGCTCATATCTGAAATTCTTCCCAAGCCATTTATGAACGATTTTTATATAAAACTGTCCAGGGTGTTAATGAATTACAATCTGAACAATAAATAAAAGAAGTATCTTGTAAGAAGAAGAGATATTTGTTAGACCAGAAGGCTTTTGTATTTCCAGGAGAGAAGGGATTGGGGTTTTCAATTCTCAGTGGCAACTTTGTTTTGTCTTTTGATCTAGAGATTCAGGCCATGCACCTGACCTTCTGTTAATGCACCTGAGAACGAATGGGTCTTAAAAGCAGCAGCCACTTAACACCAAAGAAGTGAGAGAAATAGGACTTATTGCTCGTCCTTGTACAAAAGACTCAGAGTTGAGAAGAGTATAAAACTTACGTAAATTCTCCAGAGATAGAAGGAATCTGTAACTGCCTTCAACTGGCCTTATGACCTTAGAGATTTTCTTGACAAGCTACTTTATTTTGCCTGGTTTACACAAGAGGAATTTGAGTACCAATTAAAGTGGCTTATCAAGTTCAATATTGATGAGGGGCGGGCAGAGCCGTGGTGCTGGGAACTGCAGCCCCCCGTCTGCCAAGTCAGAGCACTTGTGTTAACTGAAGTCCATGGAATACCTACTATACCTACTTCTTCCACGGTTAATCATGCCCAACATTTGCTGGGGAAAATAATCACTGTGTTAAGTAGCTTACCTGGCTTATGTCATTGCATTTTCAAAACAACCTTTGGTGTGTGTACTGACATGCCATAGGTAGATGACAACATTTACTGCAAGGAATTTGAGTTAAAATGTTACAAGGCCACATTCCAAGTGGGAGAGTTGAGTTACAAGCACAGGAGGAGTCAATGGCTTACGTAGTAAAAGTTTAGAACTTAAGTGTATCTGACCTTGGGAGCTTTAGTACTAGTTATTTAATTTTCAAATTGTTATTACCTACATAAATAATGGAAGATGTCCTAGAAACTCATTCTTTTGTGACAGTAGGGCACTGCACGCATGACTCGATCAGTCCCGGGAGGTCTGCAGGCGTGGAAGGGGCTTCTGAGCTAATTCTGGGGGACTCCGTTGCTGAACGTATCCAGGCTGGAGCTGAGTGAGTCCAGGCAAGCCAACCACAGAACACCCCTCGTCAACAGGCCTGACAAACTCGTAGCATACGGAAGCATTTTTGCATGACAAGTTATTCTCAGAGAAAGACACACGATTTCAAATACGGTCAGATAAAATGTACATTTCCAAATGCTGGTAATCTAACACGTCGCACGGTAGAGGGCACGCACCCCTTCCCACTTGTAATCCCATCGGATAGCAGGAATACACTGTGCGGCCAGGTCCCTGTAAGTTCAGGTGTCACCGTGCTGCTCCTGGGCCGTGCGGCCTGCAGGGAGGTGCCTGTTCTCTCCTGATCCCCCTTTTCTCCCGCCTCTAAAATGTAACTAACATAACCTCTTCACAGGGTTCTTGTGGGATTCAAATCAGAGAGCATTTGTCAGGCATTAGCCCGGGGCCTGAGTAGAGCACTCGGGGGTCCCAGGCTAAGGTCTGGTTATGCAAATCGAACCAAAGAGAGCAGGGTTTTTAGAAAGCTTCCCAGGGGTCTTAGCAAAGGGGTGCCCAAGGGGAGGGACCTGGGGGGTGGGAGACAGCTTATCCCGAGGGCCTTTGGGGGAGTCACAGCAGGAACTTGATTCCAAAGCATCTTCTTCACTGCTTCAGAAAAGATACAAGACAGAAAGCGTGTTTTTGATACCCATGAGTCAAAAAGAGTTTAAAAGCCAGACATCTCCAAGGTGCATATTTATTTTCACCTTGTTTTATTGGAATAGAATTGTGACAACTGCTGTTGCTTAAAACGAGGGGGCCGCTAGCTGAGGCCGGGTGTGTGACTGTGCTGTGGGCCCCTCTGTCGTTCTCGCGGGACAAGGAGTCAGTATCCGATCGGGACCACGCTGAGAGGCCACCGTTACACTAAGTGGGCCCCGTATCTCATGCCGTCTAATCCTCACAACAGTTACGTCCGGTGACACTCACTCTCGTTGTAACAAAGAGGGAATTGCGGGTGAAAGATGATCGGAAGCCCTCGTTGTGGCCTGCAGACTGCAGAGAATGAAGTAGAAACTGAAGTCTGTCTTCCCTTAAAGCCTTATCCCTCCTCCTCTCTCCCCTCCATCATTTCTTCTACACAAATGCAGTTGTATGTTCTCTTAATTTTCTACTCAAGTATAAAACGTATAAAGGATGATTTTTCAATGACCTTGTTTGAGCTAGTTATGCAGTTATACTTCACCAAATAAGTAGTGATCTAAATACAATGTGTTCTCAATCATTAAGCACTTAAATCCCAAACATATTTGTGTGGGAGTTGCTTGAAACTTGGACCAGCTTCTCCCAGGAAACGATGTTACAACTCATAATTCAGATTTCGGGTCATCCCCCGGAGCTGGTAACACAGCGGGGCAGACAGAGTCACAGAACCATGAAACCTAACAGCCAGTAGGTGATAGTTTAGGTAGGACATATTTTTTCATGCGTTAACTGCAGTATCCCGGGGCGTATCTTTTCACCCCCACCCCAGACAGGGGACCCATCCCCACCCCATCCCCCTGACTTGGGGCGGTTTTGCCTCCGGCACAGACACGCCACAAGGGAAAAGAACACGCAGGTGTCAGGGGAGAAGAGGCGGAGAACAGGCTTTCCTGCTGGCACTCATACTTGCAAGCGTGGTGATTGTTTCTAAAGTGTTCCTGTCGAAGACTCTGATTATAAAAATGTGAATGTATCTGTGTCCCTGCTGCAGGGAGCCCGGCCTTCCTTCCGTGAGGTGCCAGCTCCTGTGTCGGGGACCTGTTCACAGGGAGGGACCCTGTGGGGTCATTTACTTATTCTAGGAGCTTCTTTCTATTTTATGATTACCCGGAGGCTGGGTCAAGTAGAGCAATTTTATTATAGGTAACTAAATTTAGCTATTTTCTAGTGAAGGAACACAGGGAGGTAATGGAATAGATACATAAAATAGATGAGAAATGACTCAAAATGAAAAAGAAATTACCCTAAAGAGAAAACAGCCAAAGAGTTTTAAGTGTTATGGAGTAAAGGACATCGAAAGCGTTTGCTTTCTAAGGAACAGCTGCCGGCTGAGACGGGACTGGTGTGCACACCGGAAGCCCCTGCCGTGCCCTCGTGGGGAGAGGAAGAGCCCAACGACTCCAATGATGGAGATGAAGGAGGCAGCCGCAGACACGACGTGGGGAACCACCGGGTCGTGCACACAAGCTAACACATGCCGCGACCCATGTCTGCGGACATGACACTCACACGCGTGGTGATAAACGAAAAGCACGGCCCGGCCCAGACCTCTCGTCCACTTCAACCTATCCTGCGTTACATTCCATTAACCTACCGAGAAGTCTGCATTTGTCTAACTGGTTCACTTCACGGAGGACCTGGTACCAGGCTCTATTAAAGCACATTTGGTGAGGTTGAAGGTATCGATGGGACAGACGGCTTGACTCCTTAGCCTGTGGCCACACTTCCAAGGAGCGGGAAGAAGGCTCAGAGCCTGCTCGCAGTCTGCTGCGTGTCACTGTGGGGAAAGACCTGGCCACGGCAATGAAAGTGCCGTCAAGTATCCCCACTCACTAGGGAAACGAAAACTGTGACCTCCCATCTATAATGTGCGTATGCTTTTATGTTAGTTCTTATTCTGCACTTGGATTGAAAGGATATTGTTTCTCTTCTTCACATTTCGCCCGGAAGCGCACGGTCACTAATCTTCTTCCCTATCTATGGAGGTGCCTACTCTTGACATTGCGCATGAGTGGAATTACATGATGCCTGTTCCTTCGAGACCTGCTCCTTCACTCAGCCTAAGGGTGTCAAGGGTCATCCCGGTGTAGGATGTCAGAGCTTTGCTCTTTGTTCTTGACAAACAATATTCCCCGCATGGTGTATCCCACTGTGCTTATCTATTCATCACTTGATGGACATTTGGGTCGCTCCCACTTTGTTCAGTATTATGAGCAATCACGTCTGTGAACAGTTGGGCACACGATGCTCTTGGATATATAACCAAGGGGTGTATTGCTGGGTCATGTGCCTGCTCTAGTTTTAACATTCCAAAACTGCCAAACTGTTTCCCAGCGTGGCTGCAGGAAAAGGAAGCACTTCTGATAGTTTAAAACTAATGCCGCCGCCATTTACAAGATAAGTCAGCAGAGTTTGGTGGAAATTAAACAGAGAATGGGAACAAGGGGGATCTGGTCCCAGCTCTGCCTCTAATTAGTTGTTTGACCTTAAGCAACTCATTTACATTCTCTAAACCCAAGTGCCTTCATTTGCAAAAGAAGTGTTTCTTCAAAGGAGCGCAACTCTTGAGGATAATTATAGCTACTTTACTTTTTGTTTTTTTATTGTCCTTCAAATTTGCTCTGAGGCCTAATTTTTCTCATTGGCCCTGAACTGAAAACTTTCACAGACTTCTCTGTTATTAGGGATTACAAAGACTTCTGCTCACTTGTAGTCACAAAAGACCTCCTCAACTCAGTAACCAATTGTCTGTTCTTATGTAACAACCAAAACTCTGAATCTGATGCCAATGACAGGCTATGGTTAACAAGTCCTCAAGGGTCAGAGGTCAAAAGGGTAAGAGGAGAGGGAGACAGACAGAAAGCTCGACTTGGCTGAGCTCTGCGGAGATGCCCCGACCTGGGCAGAGTCTTGGAGGTTTAAAGCTAACAGTTTTTCCTGGAAATCCACGATCAGTCAGATTGTCCTTCCTGTTAGCGTTTGCTAGGACCACTGCACCACACTCGGGGCGGCTCATGCAGGAGGAATGTATCGTCTCAGAGTTCTGGGGGCTGGAGGTCTGGGACCCCAGTGTTAGCCGGGGTGGCTGCTTCTGAGCACCGCGACACTGTCCCTTGCCTCTCTCCCGGCTCCTGGGGGTTTGCTCGCCACCTTCAGAGGCATTGCCCTCACCTCTGCCTGAGACAATCTCCATCTCTACACAGTGATTCCCCTGTGTCTCTGTCCCAGTGGGTCCTCTCTAAGAACGCCAGACATGCTGCACCAGGGCCTCACTGGTGGCCTCATGGTGACTCTGTAACAGGGTGCAGCCAAGAGGTGGGCCCAAAGAGGGGTTTGTAATGGGGTCCAGAACTCAAGGTGTCCAGAAAATATTAGAAATATATGTATAGGATGTCCTCACCCCCACAAGTCTTAACTGAGGGGGATGGGACTCCTGGAGCAGGACCATTCAGAGCTGTTTTGTATAGCAGCAGCTTTGCAGCTAACCTCTGGCATGGTCATTTAGCATATCTATAACCGTTAACTGGTTTCATAGATATGTTAAATAGCTGCAGCCATGCTTTGAGCCAGGGGGGTGGAAGTGACTTGCACACAAGATGTAACTGGGAAGGGAGGAACACAGGACTTTTGGTGAGAGGGGAGAACCCCACAGCTTTGGGGCTCCCTCTGCCACGCAGCTTAGGAAGCTGGGAAGCAAGATGTAGCAGCGATGCTGAGCTCTCTCTTAGCGGTTTGGAAGAATGCAGGAGAGACGCTGCACGAAGGGGTCTGGACCCCTCGGCCTGAGAGACAGAGAGAGGACCACGTGGCTTTGGGTGGCTCCCTTGACCACGCGGCCTAGGAAGCAGGAGAGACTTTGCCTGGAAGAAAAGGGGAGAAAGGACTTTTGCTGGTGGGCCATGAGAAGGTGCCACGTGGTTTGGGATTAACTGGAGATCACAGTGGACGGTGTTGGAAATGAGGGGCTGCCTGAATCACGGACTTCTACTTTTCCTGAGATACGGTGCCCTGGACTGGGCAAAGGGAAGAAGGAAGGACTGTGTGTGTTTGTGGGTATTTTAAAGGTAGTGGGAGTTAACAGCAGAATTCTGTCATTATTCTAAATCTGTATATAACTTTTAAATAAACAATTCCTTTCCTTTTCACCAGTCTCTGGCATTGAGAGATGTCTTTCCTTTGGCAGTAAGCATAACGAACCTAGAACGGGCTGCGGGGAGGGACCCCAGGAGTACAAAGAGGGGTCCTTTTGGTAACAGTATATCGTTGGCTGCCCCCGCCCTGTTCTGTAACAACTCGATTCCCTCTGTAAAGACCTTACACCAAAAACGAGAGCAAATTCCGAGGCATCATGGGTTAGGAGTCCAATGGATGATCTTGAAGGGAAGCATTTCAGCTTGTAGTAATTCCAAAACAGATGTCCCTTCCTCAGGATTATTCATCTGTGCCCTTTGCCCTGTGGCTTCAGAGCACTTGCTACAGCCCTTCATCCCAGCAGCTTTGGGCTCCGCCACACAGCTCGCCTTGGACACTGGAAGGGACAGGTGTGACAGGGTCGGGAGTTCTGAGTGGAGCCTTCACAGAGCACGTGTTCAGTTCAGGAACCCCCTGTTCCTGGAGACCCCCTGTTGCTTCTTGTCCCGTTTAGATTCTAAAACCTCCGAGCTCTCGCAGCCCATCCAAGATGCAAATCAAGTACAGCCATCATGCATCAAGAGTGGGAAATACATTTTGTTATTACAAGCCATTGAGATTTGGGACTATTTGTTGCCACGGCGAAATGTGACAGAGAGGATGTGTTAGGTTTTGGACGTTTCGCGTCCCTGGGACCTCTCCCCGGGGCTGCCTTGACTCGGGTGATGAGCCCTGGGCTGTTGTTGAATCCTTCCGCAGGCCCCATTCACGGCTGATACCCCGTCTCCATCCGAGGCAGTCGTCTTTGACCTGCAGTGTTTAAGATCGCCCTGCACTGGCGCTGTCCCCTCTCTGGCCCGTCCTTGCCACTGGAGACACACATACCATCTTCACCAGGACAATCTGGAAGTGGAGGGCATGCAGAGCTACCTGCTCCCCTCGGGCTCCTCAGTTCCCAGCCCTCCTCGCTCCTTTCAGGCAGGAGTCGCCTATCAGCCCATTAGGTGTCTTCCAGTCTGCAGCAAATGCACAGAAAGTGCTCCAAGAATCTGCAGGATGTCTAGCAAGGCCGCGGCAACTGTGCCAATAGGCTGCTCAGATCTCCTTCAAGGTCACAAACCCCGAGGAGCAGGACTGACCGGCAGTCCCAGCTGCTGCCTCTTCCATTGGAGTCCAATGTTTGTATCAAGGTCCCGCTTTCTCGGGTGGTTCCCATGCAGTGACCGAGCAGGGCAGGGCGGAGGGCGGGGGGGCGGGGGCGGGGTGGCCAGTCCTTTCCTGCCTGACGGGAAATCCCTATCATTAGTCAGGATTGCCAGATAAAACACCGGGTACCCAAGGAAATTTCAATTTCAGATCAACAGATTGTCATTATTTAGTATAGGTATGCATGCGGTCTTTGGGGAATAGTTACACTGAAAAGTACTTGTTGTTGATCTGACATTTAAATGTAACTGTGTCCTATATTGTTATTGGCTAGATCTACCTATAATGACAACAGCTACTGCGGCACCCCCCACCCTCCTGGCTGACAATAGCTTAGAAACGAAGGAAGTCCTTCCGGGCCCCTCCTTCTTCCTCCCCTTCTGCTCGGGAGAGGCAGACTCCTCCTTAGTCTGAACGCTTGCCCCGCCTCTTCCCGCATCTCTCCCGCCCTCCTTGGCAGGCTTTTCCCCACCAAAGCTCTTGCATTTCTAACCCCGTTTGGCATCTTCTTCCCAGAGGACTGGCACTGACACAGAACTTGATGCAATATGTATCTCTATCTCTGCGAACATTCCATTTTCACTCCGTCAAGGGCACACAGGGATAGGTCATTGCTAAGGGCCATCCAGCCAGGTCTTACGCTTCTACGTGTCTTTTTACCAGTGAAAACATGTTCCAATTTTACTGCATGGAAACGAACACAAGACTAACTTGTCGAAGACTGACTCCGAACCACTCTCAGCTTCTCCAAACATTCCATGAAAATCGGCACCAGCGAAATGTTACACATGGTCGTTCAGTGAAGTAGCAATCGGGTCACGTGTCCAGGACACCATAAAAGCTAAAACGCAGAGACCGACTCTGGCTGTCACTGCCCTCGCTGCGAGCGCTGAGGTGGGAGAGTTGATGCGGTCGCCCAGTTTCTGGGGTGTCGGGTCACTCAGTCTCCGGGCTTGCGCTCCAGTCTGCTCCCCAAACTGGAGGAGAAACGGGCCTTTCTCCATTCACACAGCCCTCCGAGGCCTGTCCCTCGAGAGCCAGGTTCCTCACTGGGAGTCTGCGCTTAGTTCTAGGGGACACGAGCTTCTGGGGTTCCGGACTGAACACGGCAGTGGGGAACAGACATGTGATTATTTTCGTTTCCATTGATTTTCTCCAGTCAAGGCTTTTCAGCAGGAAAAAAATTAGTAAAGTGTTCTGTTTGGCCAGCAGGAATGGGAGAAACAAATCAAATCTACCTCAGAGTGGGGAGAGGTTGCCTGTGGCTGGGATGGTGAGCCAGGATGTTTCTGGGGGTGGGGGTACCCTACACAGCTCGGTGGGATGGGGATCGTGGGGGAGGGGCACCGAAGCCCAAGAGACCTGGGTACTCCATCATCCTCACCCACCGATGAAGTAAAGAACTCCGAGGCAGACCAAGCCGACCAACAGAACCACCCCATGGGCTTGCCCAAGAAGATTATTGTACTAATAATAACTATTATCATTTTCTGAAACAAATACGATGAAAATGATGTCCACCATCAGACTCACATCCGCCTGCCCATTTAGTCTACAAGAAATCAACAATAAAGAGAGTTAGAGGAGGAAACAGACAACAGGAAGGACGGAGGTGACGAAGCTGTGTCCCATCCGCATCAGATCAGATGTGAAAGCGGTTGGCTCCATGGGTTGGCCGCTGAGGAGTGGTCTCCTGGGAGCCCGTTACCAAGCAGCGAGGGAGGGGGCAATATGTAGTGGGCATGTGACATTGTCTTAGGGGTTTGGCGATGAGAAGAATCTGGAAGGGTAGCAAAGAGGCTGTTCCTGGAACTAGAAGAGTTCGGAGAAAACCATCAGGGGCTGGAGACAAGGCGTTCTTTGTTATTTAAATGGCCAAAGAAAAAATGGCCAAAACATCACCTGTGGTAACTTGGAAGCTAGAAGCCAGTTAAGAGCCGCTCGATCCGCTTAAGGAGGCTTCTGGGGAGGATGTCGCAATGCCAGTTGGCTTCTTCTAGGATCGTAGGATCAGAGACAGAAAAATAGGGACCATCTTAAAACAGAACCATACATTTCAAGCAGAGCTGATGAAATAATAAGAACCAAGACTGCACTGGAAAATCACATAATATCTTCCCTAGTCTCCCAGCCAGAGAAACAGCATCAGAGTGAAAAGAGGCGAGAGGCTGCAGAGGAAAGAAGGTGTGTCTGTAGGACCTTGTGCTGATACTTGGAAAAGCAGCAAGGTGCGTCAGCTGGTGCGTCAGCTGGTGCGTCAGCTGGTGCGAATGCGTTCAGAAAGTCCAGTGTTGTCAAAACCGCCCACACGTGCCCCAAGTAGAGTGAAGTCCTCTTGCACTTCCCTTGCATGGGGCTTTGCACAGTTACAGGCAACCTGTGTATACTGCTATCCAGAATTCTTTGTAACTGGTGGTGGGCTTTGCTCTTGATTCGACTATCTTTTTATTTTGTTTGTTTATTAAACACTAAATGACAATGACTTGCATTATCTGCTGATTGTGGAAAAAATAGGCAATGTCAAAGCATCTTGTCTTTTCCTTTCAAAACCGGCAGATGTGGAAATACATCTGGGCAGAGTTCAGAATTATGTAAGAACTTATGCTATTATTCCACACAGAATAAAGGACAGAGAATGGATTTAGCTGAAAGGTCTCTCTCTGTCTCTCTCTGTCTCTCTCTGTCTCTGTCTCTGTCTCTCTCTCTATATATATATATATATGAGTGTGTTTAATAATCTTTTAGAATAATAAAGTTAGTCTGACCCCAAGCCCCATTTTAGACTGGAAAATCAACTTTCGCTTATTCTCGAGGCTGGTCTTCCGGGGACAGTCTGCTGTCCACGGGCTTACACGGCCAGCGTGGTCATTCCGTTCTCGGCGCTGCAGCATGCAGCCCCCTCATGCAGCATGAGAGGAGGGGGCTCAATCGCTACCAGATGCCAGGGACCCGGGTTAAGGGAGGATGCTACGGCCGATGCTTCTAGATCTGGGAGAGGCAGATTTGGCCCAAACACCACCCTGAGGTTCCCACATTTAGTTGCTCACACCGTCACTGCCTGGGAGCACCAAACAGCAGCCCCCAGGCCTGCATCCCCGCGGGGTTTCTGACTTAGTCAAGCACATCCACCCTCACTCCCACTGAGCCAAGGTCGCCTTGCCCTCTGTGGGGGCTGGGTGCAGACTTGGCATCACCGTGACTGGCAGGATGCCTGCTCAGTGCTGCCAAAATGCCCGCGTCATCTCTGCCAGGGCGCTGAGACCCGTGATGTCGCTTGAAAACAGTCAGCCTGTGTGTTGTCCGCTCTGCCCCAGGCTGAGGCGATGACATTCTGGGTGAGCAGTGGTTTCTCCCGGGGCAGAAGGTGAGCAGCGACGGCCCCCTCTGCTGTGACACTCAGGGCTGGGACTCCCACCAAGCCACGCTGCCTAGCATCTAAACCTCGGAGCCGTTTCCCCCACAAACACAACCGCCGTTCATGAACCCACCCAGAGGGGGGTCCGGCCTCGCCCCCCTAACGGGCACCGCAGGGTGAGCCCCACTCACGGGCCCTGAGTGTCTAATTCTGCCACCGCCCTCGGGCACACGCACTGTTATTGCATTGAACCTTCCCAGGGAAGAAACGGGGGTCTCCTTCTCTTCCCCAGAAGATGGCACCCTGGCCGATGTGAAAATGGGCTCTTCCTAAGCAACGCCTGCGCTCCCCCTCTATGGAGAACAGGAGGAAGGTGGGCAGCAAGAAGGAAATGCAAAGTGGACCCCCCAAAAAATGATTTCTAGTAGCTGTGCTGTCCGTATCAAAACTGATTTATGATTTCACAGCACCCAGAGAGAGAGAGCCCACCAGAGCATTTTGTGTGGGCTTCAGGTTTCCTTTCTGTGGCTTAAAGGACCTTTGAAAGGTAGACACGTCGTGAGGATTTCCTGTCACGAAACCCAGAGAGGACGGCAGCGCTTCTGAACTGTCAATCCAGCTTTTGCTAAAACATTCTGGCAGGGTCGTCAGAATTGTCACTGATAGTAGCCTTGCATCTTGGAAGGGAAAGGGGACATTAAGGACTTTTATTCCCAACGTGCCTGTCAGTCGCGCACAGCTTACCGCAGGAGCAGGTCTGATTTGCTGAACATGTAGCCCGAAGTCCCACAGGGCGCAGGGAAGAGGGGGGTGCATATTTATGTGGTTTGGTGTTTCTGCATTTCAGATCCCCCACAGCTCAGTGGGACCGAACTAATTCCCTTCCAGCTGCACACGAGCGACCCGAGGCACAAAGAGATCACGTACATTTCTGAAGGTCCCAGACCTGCCCATGTCTCCTGGGATGGATGCTTTCCTCGCTGAGTCACGGCCCTCGGTGCACGTCTGGGGGACGTGTGAACAGAGCGGTGTGAGTCCGCCATCCCTCTGCGGAAAACCATAGGGAGACCAGGAGCGCGGTAATCGCATTCTCAGAAAACAGAGCGGTGGCCAGAACCGTCCAATGACAAGATCCCGAAGTTGTAAACTACTGAACACCGTCAGAGTGCGGACAGTCGTGGGAAGGCCTCTGGCTGCCACCGAGACTATTATTTGATCCCCAACAGAAAGTTATTTTTAAAACTGTGATGTGTTCATTGGAAAGCCCCTGGGGAATATGCGCACGAACACAAAGAGCATCTACACACCTATCATCTATGAACTGACGCTGCATTCGCCAGGCGTTTGACACAATTAAGCAAATGCTTCACTGAACAGATGGGTCTTGGAAGGATCCCCGAGGGCGCGTCTGCATTAACTGTGCCGAGGGGGGTTAATGCGCCCATTTGGCATCTGTGTGCGCCTTCCCGTCAGCATATTCACTGTGTCTTGTGGTTGCAAATGGGTCCCCTTTTGGTCCCAGAAGACACGGTGTAAATGAATTGAGCTATTTCCAGTTCCTTCCATTTTTATCCTCTGTCTGAGATGTATCCCCAACAGCAGTAGATGACGTCCGGTGATTATTTTCCTTGTACTCGGTTACTGTAAAACGGCCTAATGTTTTTTATTCGGTTTCCTCATGGCGTGAAGGACACGCAACACTTTAATTAGGCGAAGTACATTGCCTTCGGACTGTATGCTTTGGTTTGGCCGGTCGCTTGCTGGTGCCAAGTGATAACGGCTGGAGGAGAGGGAGAAAAACGGCTCAGACCTTGGGAGTGACCTTGGGAGTCGGGAGGAAGAATTTAATGTTATAATGTCTGACCACAGAAGTTTCATCTTCCCCTGAACTATTTCCTGGCCGCTGAAATGAAAAGACCTCCCGACATGCACACCGAAGTCGGTGTTGGCGACCCCTTCCCTGTCTGCTGGGCCCATGCACATCGCTCGGACCATGTATGTGACTTCGTCACGCCGCTTCAACGGGGTTTTTTTGTTACTGTTTTTTGCCAAGTCTTCAGGGGGCTCCTTCCAAAGCTCCTGCAGAGGGCGCCGGGCTGAGGGCCGGCTCTGGGGTCAGGATGCTCTGACGTTTTATATGTGCCAAAGACGAAGCTACGCCATGAAGCAGAACGCCGATGGAGTAGCGCTGGGGGTAATTCTGTCCGAGGCCATGTGGACCGTGTTCTTGGAGGTTTGCACTGATCCACCGCCGTGTCAATGATGGACGGCGCGGGAGTTCAGCCCCAGGAGGAAAGTGGCCGCGAACATGTGCTAAACACAGCACGGCATCAGGTGGTAGCAGGAACTTAGAGGAGAAAAGGTCGCCATTTCAGCGCGGCCACGTGAGCAAAGACAGTGCCTGAGATGAGCGGGTGAATCTGTCAAAGCAGGCAGGCGCTGGGAACGGGACTGAGGTCACTTCTATTCTCTTCTCTCTTTAAAAAGACTCTTTCAGCCGTGTTTGACCCAAACACACGTTTATTAAATGGAAGATAACCTCACTCTGGGCAAATCCCTTCAGACATTTCTTGCCACAGCCTAGGCTTTTATTTCCTTTATTTACTAAAAAAAAAAAAAGTAGAAATATAAGTAAAAAAAAATTTCTGTAGACTAAAAGCCTCGCCTGACTACACTGCCTCAGTTCTTAGTTCTCAGTACAGTGAAGGAGCACAGAATGTATTTCATTTAAAAAGTACACTCCAATGCGATGGAGTGGGTATTTTAAATTTATGTTGATGTGTTACCAACTAAAAGAGAGACAAGATTCCAGGGTTATTTTCCTTGTTTCTACTTATTGTTCACACTACAAGATATTTCCTATTGTTAGAATACTTTAGGTTAAGCATTTGGAATTGCTGGTTCTAGGGGGGAAAGACACTTGCAAATTTCCTATGAGAGCACAATTATTTGAAAAATCTTAGGTTCATGTAGTTGTGAGTCACTCAGTCAAAAGTGCCCGTATCAGGTATAACATTATTGTTTGCCGCCCTGAGTCCTCAATGAATTTCGATATTATTTTTAATTACTTGATACATAGAGCACAATATAGATAATAAAATAAGTATCATGCATTCGTGTGAGCACCTAACTTAACTAGGACTTGAGCAAGACAGTTAAAGAGGTCTTTATATTTCCCTCCATCACATGAATTAAAAAGACAGCACAAATCGAAACTGGTCCAGAGGCACGCACGGCTAACAATTCCTTACATATCTTTCTCAGCCTGTGTGTGTGTGTGTGTGTGTGTTTGACTATTTGGTCTTGCAAAGATGGTTCATACCTTAGATACTGTTTTGCTTTTTTACCTAACACTATATTACGGATGTAATGTCTTGTCTGTGTACGTATCTATTTTTGAAGTAACTATTTCAGTTTCCATTCTTGCCCACATTTCTCTGTCTGCCCGTGCTGAGCACTTCTGTGGGATGGTTCCTAGAAGGGGTGGCGTGCTGACGTGACTCTGTTAGGCTGTGTATCGCTTTTGAGTTAATTGGCCTAGAACAGGAAGTCCGGGAGGGTACATGTCCGGGACAGCCCGGTACTACGGCTTGAAGGACACCCCCGTCCCCGCCCTGCCCAGAGCTGAGGCTGCATGCTCTCTGACCGCCCTCCCACTGTCCCGGAAAATCCGTCAGTGTCCTTCCTGGTCCTGGGGGTCGGGCAGAGCATCCCAGAGCGCAGTCCAGCAAATCACACACCTCAGGAGGCTGACCTGCCTCTCGGGGACGGGAGCTCAGATCTGCTTTTGCTCTGTCCTGTCCTTCCCCTGTTTTCCAATGGACATGATGACATAATTCAGACTGAATAAGGTCTTGGAAGAGAAGACACAGTACAAAGTCTAAAACATGTGTTTCTCCCTCAGTGGCTGTATTTTTATGAAATAATAATATAATGTATTACCTGGACCAGATCTTTTTCTATTCATTCCCTGGGCTATATAGCACCGAAGGAGCTACAGTATAACGATCACTGGCAATACCTTTTCTAGAGGTCTAGCCATAGTTTATCCCCGCTATTTGAAGTCTATCACAAAGAAGCTGGTTCTTTGGGGGCAAGGCAAAATGTTTATTGTGGGTCACTAGGGTGCACTGCCTGGTCAGGAACTCCGCCCATGTCCGTCAGGGCTGGATGGGCAGCGCATAGATCGTGGGAGTACTCCTGGGGGTGGTCAGACCAGCCTCCGGGAGACCTGCCCCTGTGAGGTTAACCTGTGAGCAGGGTTCCTTGGTGGGCGGCCTCATGACTACTTTCTTTTTTTCATTTGTCATTTTCTACACACCCACACACACAGGAAGTAGCTTACAAATTGTATAAGAGTTTGTGGAAACATTCTTGATTAGCTTTTTGGATAATAATACCCTGAATCCTGCTTTAAAAACAAACAAACAAAAAAGTGCTTTGTTCTAGTCTAACTCCGATAAAGCTTTTACTTTTTCTCCTAGGCTAGTTTTGGAGAAAACCGCTCTGTTATGGAACCTGCAACCCTTGTTCTGTTTATGCTCAGGTTTGTGGTGGAAATGAATATCCAGTTCGATGTGCATCCAGACTTCTTTGTAGAGACATCTGTGGTCCCGCATGGGCTGTGTAAGAGGGGTCGCACAGAGGGGCTCAGAACCCGTGCCCAGTTCTCTGCCTTGAGAATTCCAAAGGAGCTGCACACCGAGACAGGGCGAGGATTCAGTCCTGTCTGCCTCTCGGTCAAAAACATGTCGTAGCTTTTTAACCACAAAGTGACTACTGATTTTGAAAGAGAATGACCTAAAAATACCACAGCCATCTTATTTAAATGTTGTCAACTTAGTTTTTACATAAGTAACAATCTGAACTTTTCTTTCTCCCCTTTTTATAAACACATAGCACATTCCAGGGTGTGAAATAAGAACGTCAAATTCTTTCATGCGTCACTTAACTTTCCTTAGAGGAGCACAATGCAACAGGGTATGGAGATCTGAGTAAAATCCACTTACTCCTGAAACTAAGTTCCACCTTCCGTAAAGAGTTGGTGTAGCTGCTGGGGACAAATTCCCTCCACAAAAATTCTTTCTGCCCGCTCAAGAGTTTAAGCCAACTACATGTAAGAAATTTTGTTCCAATAAAGCAGAGGTGGGCGAGTTGAAGCACAGTGAAAGTTAGCGTAAGGAGAGAGAATTTGTCCTATTTTCAAGATAGTGTAAAGGAAACACTCTTAGACTCTTCCTGCGTAGTGAGAACCCAGTTTTTCCTGCCGTGTTTCTCTGCTCTGTGTCTCCTTTTTACTGCTCACACAGAACACTTCCCTTCTGCTACTTCCAGTCCCCAAATGTGGGAGGTCCCCCAGCTCAAAGCAAGCCTCTGGGACACCAGGTGGGTGTCCTGCCATTTCATGCAAATTCTAACACCATCTTCCCGGAGACACTTTCACATCCCATGAGTTAAGGGCTCAGTTCTGCAAAACTGCCCCCACCACTTCAGATGCCAATCCCAAATGACAGTTCTCCGGGTCACGCACAACGTCCATCTGATTTGGCTACAAATCTGAGAGTCACTAGGAGTGGCTCTCAGGATCTGCAGTGATGTGCCTCTCTGGCCCTCTCTCCTTGACCTTGGTGTTTAGGGCCTGGTCCAGATGGCACCCAGGAATCCCCGATGCTCTGAATCATCAATCACTCCTCCTTCACTCTCTGTCCCTCCTCGCTGCTTCTGCCTAAGGGACATTCTAAAAGGTAAACATAGTCCCATACCTGATACATTGGAATTAATACTCGTTTAATAAAGTTAGCTTTCAAGTGCCTCCTCGGATCTTCGTGCTCTGAACTCTGCCTTCCTCATAGGTCCTTGATTTTATACTACTCCCTTACTTATCCTTCGTTCCCATCTGAATTCATTTATTATTCCATTTAATAGTTAAATATTCATCTTTTTTTAAATTTGGCAATCCTTAATAAGAACGAATGTGACCCGGGAGGTTTGCTGGGGGCTGAGGACACAGCACAGAACAAAATAGTCACAGCCTGTGTCTTCAAGGAGCATGCGCTCCGGGAAGGGTGGCAGATAAACACGCCCAACAGGTACAGAGGTAGTAAGTGGTGAGTACCAACAACAGGAGTGCTTTTTGTCAGAAATGACATCCCTGTGGAAAGAATATGTGTTCTGGGCCATAAACAATGAGGATGAGACACCCAGGTGTGAGGAGGACACCACCCCAGGAAGGGACCAGGACAGGGAGGAGACCCAGGCAGGGAGAAACGGGTGCCCAGACTGATGGCTAAGACTAAGTTCGGGGAGGAGGGGACACAGACATGTGGCCACTGTCCGCCAGGCCATGCTATGCCGTGTCTCCGATTTCCTCCTGGATCAGATGTTTTGTCTTTCAAAACTGAGTTCAAATGCTGCCACCTTCCCTGGGAGCCCTCATTGAGACTTGGATCCATTTGCTTTGTTCTCTTAAATCACCCAGCGAAGACATCCATCATAATCTTGCATTCCTCTCCTGCTGGGACTTTGAACTCCTTGCTGGGAGGGCCAGTGTGTCCTTGAGACTCTGCTCAGAGCCTGGCGCCCAGTGGAAAGTCAGCGAGTCCCCGTTCAGGGACAGAATGAAGGAATCACTGAGCAGAAGACCTCAGTGTCGTGAGCACGGGCGCTGTGGACAGCTGAGGGGGCACTGGCCTGTGACTATTACAAAACTGTTTCCATAGCTCCCGTGCACCTGGAAGTGACCACGGATGTTGCAACAACTGATTGGTGTTAGCGCCATATGTGTCCCCAGTTTAAACAATGCATTAGTCTGTCGGTCTCCCTGTCATGTCTACAACGATGTTGGCTTCCCAGGTGTTCAGAATCTGAGAATCAAACCGGAAGAGAAAAGCACCATTTTCTTTCTGTCAAGGACCTGCCCAGAAACTGCAGAAACTGTTCTAGATGGATCTGCAGGGATTATGGTATTTCAAGTGCAGCCTCACTCACACCTCAGAGACCGACTGCCGAGAAAGAAGGAACCCAGGAAAAAGAACCTGTCTTCTGGTCGGATTGCTCCGGCTGCAATCATTGACGTCGAGGCAGGTCTTAGGGATATGAAACAAACTTCAGCTATTCAGAAATCATGTATTTCTCACTGACTTGCTCTACCTTTTGAACTCTTTAAATTTAGAAGTGTGTTAGCATGTAAGTGACTTATTCCACATATATTAATAAAGTCCTATCAGTAGTCTTTATGCATTCTTTTTTTTTACTATATTTTATTGATTATGCTGTTACAGTTGCCCCACTTTCCCCCCTTCTTTCCCCCCACCCCTTTACCCCCCTTTCCCCTCCCTTTAGTTTTGTCCATAGGTCGTACACATAAGTCCTTCTGCTCCTGCACTTCCTATACTATTCTAACCTCCCCCTGTCTGTTGTCTACCTCCCATTTATGCTACTTGTTCTGTGCCCCATTCCCACCCTCTCCCCCTACCAATCCCCTGTTGATATTCCGCCATACCTCATATAACTCCCTTTAACATTTCATACAATAAAGGCTGGCTGGTGATGAACTTCTTGAACTTGACCTTATCTGCAAAGCACTTTCTTTATGCATTCTTTACCTACATTTCTTATACGTGACTAGGACTTTGATATAGATTTAGGACCCACTAACCATGTGCTCTGTGTACATGTTTAATCAATCATAGATTGCTCTAAAAACATTTCATGAATGCACTACAAGGTCCCAGCCGAGCAGAAATTCAGGGAGAAACACCCACCCACAGCAGGGTTTCCATTTGTGCTCTCTAGCCTTTACAAATGAAATTTTAAGCCGTTACTTAAAGTTGTATACTGCACCTTGTAAATGCATTTGTCTCTTTTATGCTACGTGTGTGGTTTTCCAACACAAGCAAGCAGGCATGAAAGAATTCTCTTAGACTTGAGAGTTTTGTTGGAGAGTTTGCCCTTCTAGGGAGAACTCCAGTCATTAATGAGGTCTGCACAGCTACAGCCAAGTCACACTGCAAACGAGTGTTTTGTTGGCTACCACTTTGGATTAGCTCTTTGAGTGGTGTGTAAGTGGCTGGGACGGTGGGTATTCCCAGCCTGGAAGTGGGGATCATTATCGCTTATTGAGGCCATCCATTTCCACCACATGCAGTGGATTTGATTCCATCTCAGCCCTTAGAAGTTACTTTTATTTCTTTCAATACTTAAGTTCCTTAAAGATAATGCATTCACATATATTTAAAATACATGCATATGAGTATATTTAAAATATACATACAAATACATGTTTTCAAAGTAACCATCCAGAGCAATGTGTCCAGAAGAGGTCAGTCTTCAGGACAGACGGACCTAGTTTGACCCCCACTATGTCACTTAGAACCTCATGAGAAGTGTGCTTGATCCAACATAACTTTATGTTTATTCATCTATTAAAAAAATAACAGTGCACATCTCAAGTGACCATGATAATGATACTAGTTCAAGTAACATAACTAAGGAACTTGTGCAATTTTTCCAAGTGCTCCCCAAGTCCCAACTTACACATTTATAAATAAGCCCAGAATTATCTATCTCATAGACATGTCTAGGAATGTGTAATATAACTGAGCAGAACCAATGTTCCGTAAGCGTCATCTATCCCTAATGGGAGTAGAAACAAAAGTGGGATTTGTATGAGGGGATATGCAGACCTGTGTGCATTCCTCACGAGTCTCGAAAAATGTTCGACATTCTGGTAAATCCACTGTGACGACCTAGAGCTTTCCTTCTATCCCATGTCCATGTAGATACTGTGACTAGGTAGGTAATAGGTGTTGTCAATAGCATGTCAATATTCCATTGATTCCTCGTTTGAAAAACAAGTTTAATGGAGTCCCTGGGGAAAGGTGTAGCCATATTTATGCCAGAGGACTAGTTTTAGGATTACGTTAGATCTGATGCAGAAAGCCTAATAAAGTGAGTATTCTCAACAAAATAGGTTCTCTAGAGAGAAAGGGCTCTTATCCAAACATCGTTCCCTCCTATCTTCTTTGTGAAAGGAATTACATTGCCAGATTTGAATCACAATTTTCTTATTTACTGTGTTATCTTTGGCACTGTACGAACCTACGCAAAGACTTGTGCTGAGAACTTCGTCAGAAGATGTGAATAAAGCATTTCCTATGGTCGTGCCCAGGAAATGATAAGTATATTTGCACATACTTTAATAATTGTGATTATTATTCACCTGCATACTTAAATTCACTTACCAAACCATCAGGCTTAGGAAAAACATAAACGTAGGAAGCTGTTACTGGAAATGCTCTCATTCGATACATGGATGATTGATTACTAAATGAGAAAGGTTCTTTTTCCCTTTGTCCTAGCAGTCAGGTTCAAAGAGACCGTCTACTCTCGTGCCTTATTTCTGGCACCTGATTTCTGCCTGACGTTCCCGTGTCGTTTCTCTTGTCTTTGCAACTTTCTTCCCTGTTGCTCGGTAACAGCCATCTGTGCAGAATTTTAAATCCCACTTCAAGGGTCCTGGTATGTGCCTGCCACCCGGATTTCTGCGTCGTTTTGGCTTCCACATTTCCCATCTCCTGGTTTAAACTGTTCGTCGGGACAGGCCTGTTGTTCAGAATTCCTCTCTTTGATTCTGACTACTTATTTCATCCACCAGATGTGCCATTTTTGCCTGACTGCACTGATTTGTGTTCAGCATTTTCAGGGGCAAGTTGAGCTCCTGCCAGTCTGCTTTTTGCTTATGTTTCTTTAAGTCCACTTTGTGTACATGCATGCACAGGTGTGTGTGTGGGTATGAACATACCCCCCACACCCACACACAAGCTGCCTGCTTTCCCTGCCTGACTCCCGCAACTTCTGGGATGTTTTGCTCAAAAGGAGATGTCAGCACTTAAGAGCACTAAGTCAAGGTCCTTAGTGGGCTCTGCAAGCTTTTTTAATGCAAATATAGGCTTCATAGAGATCGTTTGTATTTTACTTGTGGGAATTCTTAGTTCAGTTTGAGATCGCTGTGCCTAGCACTTAGAAGGGATGCACCCTGCACGCCCCCTGGAGGAAGTGACTGTCGGACAGACGGGGACTTGGCCAAACCTCCTTCCACTGTGGGGCAGATGTGGGTGCACAGGCGCCATTCGAAGCCAGACCTGGGGAAATCCCAATGTCTGGAACTGCCGGATGTGCTTGAAGCTGAGATTGAAGGGAGAAAAGTGAAGCAGGGCTTCTGCAGAATGAAATAAACTTCACCATCCCAAAGAGTCATTTGTCTTGTTTCCTAAGCAGGCTATGGAATAAGCAACAGTGACATCAGGTGCTTTCGATCTCCACCTGGACAGGAATAGTAACATCTTGTACTATCTGGTAGTTTCTAACAGTTAAGTGGATGTCGATGCTGTCGGACATTTTCACTTTTAATTTACTGTTGGACTGTTAAATAGGATGTGATTTTCAAAATAATGGCAGATTCTTTGCTAAATAAATGTCCATATGAGAAAGTCATGTACTTTGTGACATACGTAAAGAGTTTTCAGTGCCAGGAAACATTTCTTCCTCTCTCTCTGTACATCAGCCTGTCTCTACCTCTCTCTCTCTCGTCTTATTTGCGGGAGAGTCAGACTTAGCAGCACCACTTCTTAGAAACGCCCTCTGCTCTACATCCTCACTTAAACTTGGTTTTCTTTCATATTTTTTCTCAAGATGTTGGTATAAAATATTCTACTGTTTTAGTTAATGTACTTTTTTCCTTATCAGTTAGTTGGTTGTTCATGTCATTTCTCTGCTGGTTCATGTCATATTGGGTTGTTTGACTTTTTCACGTTGCTTTGTAGTCCTTATTCCATTCAAGGTAGCAATCCAATATTCATTGTATGTGTTGCAAATAGCTTATTCTAGTCTGTAACATCTGTTTCGTTTTCATTGTCGGGGGGTCATTTAATCAACATAAATCCTTAATTTGAATATAGTCAAATTTATCAAACTTTGCCTTACTTAATTTTTTTAAGGAAATCTTTTTCCATCTTAAGAAATTTGTTTCTATTCTTACTTCGTATGCTCTTATGTTTAAGTCTGAAAGTAAAGATTCTCTTTCACCTCTAAAGGTTTCATTTATCTGAGATTGATTTCTGTGATAATGTGAGCTAGTAGTCTACATCCATCTTTTCCATATTGGATAAGCAAATGTTTCAGGTTATTTACTGAAAAATCCATAATTTTCCAAATATAATAACACAAGCTTGGTCATTAATTAAGTTTGCATCAATGTGTGGGTTTGATCATGGCCTCTTCATTCTCTTGCCGCAGCTGGGCTTTTCTATCCCTGCGTTCGGCAATAACTCCTCCGTGTCTGTTTTCTTTCACCTTTTCATTCTTGTGAGAGATGCCTCCACATCGTTCACTGCGGTTGTGGCTCGTCCATCCCTGGGGCTGAGGCATGTGAGTGCCTCACTGTGCGTGTGGAAGTTCACTCTGCGGCTGGTGGGCACGCCCCGGTGTCCAGGCTGCAGCTCTCACACGTAGTGCTGCTGTTTGCGCATGTCTTTAATGGCCAGAAAAAGGCATTTATTCTACACTGATAAAGGGCAACCTCTTCCTCGGAGCAGAATGACAACTCATGACTACCCAAAGCATGATGGCATAAGACAGTCACAATGTGGTAAATGCCACAGCCAAACTCTGAGATGACGGAGCATCGGAGGCGCTAACCCAGGAGGGGTGGGTGGATGGGGCACAGAACATCCCCTGGTCCCAGAGAGCTCTCCGCGCCAGTTTCCACGGGCTGCAAAGGAACAACAATGATCACTCAGCGACTGGCAACGATTTACTGAAGTGATCAAAGTGAGCATCACCTACAAGGCGCACAGGGACGTCTGTGAGTCTGGAGGACACCAGTGGACACATCGCACGGATTTCTGCCCCACTGCACAGCTGGGATTCAAACATAGACAAACATCGGGAAACCCGAAGGGAGGGGTGTCCTATGCTTTCACTGTGCACTATTCTCCAAATGTATCTACTACAAAAGACGGAGAGAGGCTAAAGAGTCAGGACAAAGCGGCATATGAGCCTGGAGTGGATACTGTAACAGAATAAAAAACTGGAATTGAACAACAAATAAAGTTGGAACAGAGGCTGTAGATGTATATGTCTTTGGGTAAATGTATATGTGTATTTTTCTGTATAACCAAGAGAGACAGCTAATCCTTGCAAAGACTGGCTTCCAATTTTAGCTTGTGTAGAAAATATACTTCTAGTACAATGAAATCATTTTATTGCCGTTTGTGTTTTGCTGAAGGGACGTAGGGAGAGAAAGGAAAGAATGAAGATGAGGTGACAGGGATAGTAATTTTTTATGAGACCATCAAAGGTATCTCTCAATCAAAAAAGAAAAAATACTACTTGATATTAAATCACTTTTAGTACATCTAGTCCTGATTTTTACTGTGAACTTTACTATAGTTTGGCACATTTTTACAGTCAGAAAACTATCTTCAGCCATTAAAAATACTTGGCTTCTCAGTGCCTGGGTCTGTGGGAAGTTGGCGCACTGGCGAGTTGCTCCTCTGCCCTGGGACCCGCTTGTTCGATCCCAGTAAAGATGGAACCCTGAGCCGTCCTCAAGGCCAGGTTCACACCGTCAGTGCGAGTCCATGGTGTTTGTATCTGCTCTGCAACAATGTTTCTGGCGTGAAATAATCAGTACCAAATTCCACTTATTTGTAATTTCTCACATGCGAAGATTATTTACTGTATAAAATGACATTGTTTATTAACATTCTCAGATGAGTTCAAGTCACCTTGTGTAATGCAACACAGTGAATGCTTGGTTCAGGTGGGCTGCGTCTTTGGAAGCGAGTGGAAAGCCACTGTGTCAGAGATGCAGGCTGCAGGCGGTCGGAGCCTGAGGACGAGGAAATCCTGCTGTGAAAGACTCGTTAGGAAGCCACGGGGGCTGCCCCGTGCAGCCCCGATTGCCAAGTTGACAGCGCACGCAGACGAAGAGTGTACGTCTTTGTGTCGAAATATTTTCTATTACTTAGTAAGAGATGTGCAATGATTTTACTGAGCCCACCAATTTCCATGCTCAGATGAGAATCTAAAACCAGGATAAGCAAAGAAAACAAAAATAAAGGATTATAAGAATTTAAATAAAAATTTAATTATCACTTTCTTGTTGCCAGCTCCTTCCACATTATTGTTAATCGTGAACTAATTTGCAATGATTAGCATTTGATTCCATTTCACGATGGCAGTACCACATGCAGAATTGTCTTTGGAATTCAACAGTAATTATATGGATTATTATTTTCAAAATTCCAAAATTATTGATTTTTTTTAAATGTTCACAGAAGAGTATTTATTTTAGTTACTAGAATAACAACAAAAACTTTCTATTTATGCCTCCCTGACAACTATAACCCATCTTATTGCCTATTGTCTTTTGGAATAATAGCTAATAATTGTCAGAATTTGGTAAATAAATGTGCTCAGCATTTCCATCAAATAGGCCAAGGACATAACTAGATCCTTCTAGAATTCTGCCTTTACTTCTGAGAACTTTTCCCAAATAATCCGTGAATGCTGTTGACAGTGGCTCACATAGGACCATGCATTTGCACATACACATGCACACACACACACACTCTCATGTACAGACACGTATGGACACGCACTCACACACACATATGCTCACAAAATGAAGGGATTTTTTAGGTGTGGGAAAATGAAACAAGACTGTGTTGGTACATATATATGTCATGGTCTTTTTAAATGAATGTAGAATTACATTGAGATGATTTAGAAAAATAACAGAAATGAGATCAATTTATTTTAGCAACTCAAAACATACTCCAGGACAAATGGAAAAGGAGAAAAATCTTTGTGTGACTTTGTGCAAGTTACTTAATCTCCCTAGTTCTCAGGTCTTCCACTGGTTAAAAAAAAAAAAAAAAGGCCAAGAGTAACCCCACAGGATTGCCTGGATGGTTATGTGGAAAGCGTGCACGGCCCGGTGTGTACACACGGTGGTGCTCCATCGCTCTTAGCCGTTTTTATCACGAACAGCATTGACAGCAGGGAGCGACTGGTCCTCATTACAGGTGAAAAGACTGAAGTTCAGACACATCAGTTACTTAAACGGTTGTGCACGACTAACTGACGGGGCTGAGATTCTAAACCTGAAGCTGACTCCCAACGGCCGCCTTCCATTACAAAGGTAGAGTCATTTTCACCGCCTGGAACATGGAAATATCCATCTCTGCCTGGGAATGGGAGGCCATTTGAGATTGAGCTACTCAGTTCCGATGCGGTGAATTCTTGGTGTCCAATGAGTTCAAACCTCATCTGACACTGAAAAACTCATTAAGTTCCCCCCAAAAGTTTCCCATATTTTCCATTGATAAATTGTGATATGTGAAGTGTGTGGGTACATACACATACATACACACACACACACATTTAATGTTGGGCCTCTAAATTTTGCTCAACCACCTAATTTTCTTTACACTTAAAAATATGTCAACATCATTTTTAAGACTTCATTTTTAGAGCAGTTTTAGGTTTAGCAAAACTGAAAAGGAGGGACAGAGATATCCCATAGACACCCTGCCCCCAGCGCCCCTCATTACCAACACCCCCCACCAGAGCGGTTCGTTTGTTATAATTGATGAGCCTACATTAACACATCATTATAACCCAAAGATCATAGTTTATCTTAAGTTTCATTCCTGGTGTTGTACCTTCTAGGAGCTCGGGAAAATCATGATGGCATGTATCATATGACCATACAGAGTGTTTTCACTAAAATCTAAAACTCCTCTGTACTCTGCCTTCATAGCATATCTACATTGGAATGTAAAGTTTACTTAGCTATTAACATATATTATTAATGATACTGTAAACTGATAACTTAAAAAACGGTGATTTTCATCCCTTTAATCTTTTACTTTTAAAGTAAAATTGATTCACTTTCGGAATGCATTGTACATCTTACTTCTGATATAGTGAATATAAATGGTATTTTTCTTCATCAGTATTGCTTAGTAATGTAGGGATCGTTTTTGGTTTTAATCCACATCAGAGCAAGAGGTAAATTAATGCTTCTACCGGCAACCATCTTCAAACAGAAAAGCTGGGCAGGGACCCCCATCCATCTCTCTGTCTCCCAGCAGTTCATTATAATGCTTTTCCCACTTGGTTCACTAGGTAGAGTTCCACCCGGCTCCATGGGCTCATTTTTTTAAATTGCAAGTTGAATTCTTCATAGTAAATCATTTTCATAGCCTACTTTTTCCCCTTTGGAGATTAAAGAATACAATTTTTGACTCGGTTTGAAGTAAATAATCCTTTTGATGAGTAGATGAATTCAGCCACAGCACCTCTTTGATTTTGGAGGCTCGCACGTGTTCATCAGAAATGAGCCGCGGGAGCAGGCAGGGCTGACACCGGTTTGTTTTGCACTTCCTTGAAATGACAGGAGGGGGCGGTGGGTGGTGCGTCCTTCCAAAGGTGCACTCAGAAACGCTTTGTATTCCTAGGCAACATGGACCACAGTCCAAGGAATGATTGACTTGCACGAGGTACATCTTTTCAGATTTCCTCTTCACTGCAGCACATATAACTTTCTTTCAAAATTTGTAGGTATATGAATCTTTCTCAGAAAATGCAAAAGTTTTGCTAAAACTACCAGATTTTTAAAACAAAACAAATGGATTAATCAATAGAGCGGCAACTTATTTTTGTACTAATTAGAAAAATAATCTTTTAACATTTTAAAGTCTCAAGGCGACTGACTTCAGAGCTCTACAAGTAGGGGCTAATATAATTATGTGCTCATATGCCCAAACATTTCTATACACTTTGAATTGCCTTTAGATGACATTTGAGGAAGTAAAGTTTAATATCTGTGAAACTATTGGAATATTTCAGTGTCCGTAAAGTGAGTTTGTCAGTTTTTATAGGCCCTCTATGCTGTTTATTTATAATTTAGAAGAAAATATATGAAAACATTTATATTTATTTCTTCTTCAAAATTGCTGTTTTTCCCCGTGCCTATCAATCACTCTTCTAATAAAAATGTTTCATCTCCACTGAAATGTGTTTATACCAAAGTATTGCAATGCTTTTCTCCCACCAGAAATACTTCTTGGAAGTTTAGGGGAGCATGGAAGGATTATAAATATGGGCACACGATGCAAGATTTTATATCTAAGTGACCTGGAGAACCCAAGATTATCCAAAGTAACATATTAAGGTGCGTTATGACCCAAAAGATAGAATAGATACTAGAGAGTGATAGAAAAAATACACCCATTTCTTTGGCCAAGAGTATACTTTCTGGTCTGGGATAACACGAAAATAATTAATTAAAAAGGCACTTCTGATTGTAAAGTAAATGAGTGCACAAGGTGGTCCCACGCCACCCCATCGGAGAGTGTCTCCGGGGCGTGTCGTCAGGCGGCACCGGAGCTCAGACGGCCCTGGGAAGCGACCTGTGTGCGGCAGCCGGGGTGGTGACTTTTCCCACTGCAGACTGCAACGTCGCCCGAGGGGTCTGGCCTTGAATGACCCAAGTTTGAGGCAGTCCTCTGACAGTGGAAGGATGAAAATTCGAACGGGACTTTTCCTGCCGTGGGCGCCAGGCCAACACGACGTGTGAGGAGCGCCCGCAGGCCGCCCGCGGCAGCAGGTCCCCGCGGCAGCAGGGCCCCGAGGAGCGAGCGCTGTTCCATGTGACACAGCGCGGACCGGTTGCTGGAGTTTCAGGCTTGAAAGAAAAGGTGGGGAAATGACTTATTTCCCTGTATTCCTTAATCATTTGTTCCTTTAATTGAATTTCTTTATTGTCAAGACCATTTATCATCAGTAATTAAATGATCGCCATTAATAGAAACTCGGGTTCTAAAGGCAGAGAGAAGTAGAAGTTTCAGCCAATTGTCTCTATTTTTTAATTTATTCTGTCGGAGAAACACTGAATTTAAGTCTTTATGATTTTGCAAGTATATGTGTGTATATATAATACTGTATATATTATATACATTATAGAAGGACTATATATATGTATATACATATGATCTCAAAGGAACCGCTTTTGCCCATTTTTAAATTCATTTTCTTTGAAACTTAATTTCCCATGCTCTCCCATTCAGCAGCTTATCCACCCAATAATTGAAGAGGTGGGAACTAGGGATTGTGTAAAATATAAATCTGGACTGAGGAAGCCACTCCCCACCCTGCCCCGGGACACCTCAGTGCGTGCCCTCCCGCAAGGGATTTCGCTTCCTGACTTGTAATTTGTGGAAAGAAGAGGGTTGATGAGATTTCTCTGCCAGCAAGTCATTCCATGGCACGATAATCAGAATTAAATCGTTTTTCTTTAATGTTCCGAATTGCTTATTGGGTGCCCAGTGGATATAAGGCTTCTACAAGGTGTGAGTCCCTACCCACGAAGAATTTTAATTCACCTTGTTAACTTCATACTTTGTCACTTTGCTTCCATGTGTCATCTAAAACATGAGTGATGACATACATCATAAATAAGAATACAAGGGGGAAATTATAACAAGAGAGACCAATGTCTTAGGTTTCCATCTTTTCACTAAGCACATCTTTAAAATTACAGAAATGCCATGAAATAACAAAACACATCTGCAGTAGCTCTGGAAACCTGGAAAAGCAGAACAAACTTTCGAAGAACCCTTGGCAAACAGGAAGCAAGCAGTATCACGTTGCTGATGGTCGGGGCGGAGGGGGGCGCGGGGGAGAAAAACCACAGGCCAAAGCATGTTTAGCAAAAAGCTAGAGCAGTAAAAGCAACTCCAAAAATATTCAAGTTCAGAAAGAAGGGTTCAGGACCAATTGTCAGAATGATGAATTGGGAATTCATTAAGGACAGATGGGTACTGTTCTCACCTTGTCACCAACAGCAAGCAGCTGTTATAGTTACTCTGAGGTTAAATTTTGAAAACTGCTCTCAAAATGTAAACAACTGTCTGAGAAGAGCTCTGAATGTAAATATCGGGGTCTGAGAAAGAAGCAGATTAGAGCCCAAAGGAATTCCAGATGACAGCGAAAGACAGAGGAATGAAATAGACAAGGGGTCTCTTCCCCACCCGGCAACAGCACTTGCTTGGAATCACCCAGTGGGAGGGGCACTTTCAGCCCAAGGGCCACAGCCTGGGACAGAGCTTCGGGAACCTCACAACCATGGGGGATGGAGACGGGAGGAGGATGTGGGGAGGCGCAGAAGTGAGACTAGGTCATGTTCTTCTGTGACCACAGCACTTCCCTTTCATTATGGTCCCTCACAGAAGAGCTCTGATTCACCAAAAATAAAAAAAAAAGTCAATAAAACTAAGAAAAGACAGCAAAGAAACCATATTTGAGGGGAACAAATCCAACACCATAAAGATCAAGACACCAAATTCAGCAAATGAGACCTAGAAACAAAACGGGTGATGTATGCATCAGTCATTACCAGAGAATCCCAGGTTTCCAGTGGCTGAAACAACGTCACCCAAAAGGGCCATTTTATCTGAGAGCCTCTGAGCTGTGTTGTCCCCATCCTGGAACCCACAGGGGCCAGCAGCCTCGGGGAGCCCACCCAAGAGCCCACCCAAGGCTCAGACAGTCAGAAAGGGTAGACAAAGGAGAATCTGCTCCCCACCCTCCATTTCGTCTTCTCTGTCTTCATGTGAGAGCAGGTTTCAGCGCCAGAAAAAACTGCGTGTCCCTCCCTGAATGTTCACAGGCTGATCGGGCCATTGGCAGAAATAAAGGAACTGGCCCCTCTCCATGGAGAAGGATGGGAACGTTTCCAATGCTGCTGCAAAACGATGATTAAAAATACAATATTTTAAATAAATGCATGGCTTTACATAGTAGTGTTTTGTTTGTGTTTATTAAATGGACCCCTGCATACCACCTTGTGGATTAGCAAATTAAAATATGTTCAAGTAAATTTAGTAATTCTAAAATAGAACAAAAATACATAGAAAAATTTTATAGACAAAAATGGTAATTGTAATGACTATTTCACATATCACCTTAGTTAAATTCATTCTAAAGAAAAATCAGTGATTATGGTTTCAGTACTTTTGAATGTATAACAACAGTACTGCTATTTCAAACATAAAAGTTAAAGTCTTATAAAATTATATTATTTCAACTTATAACTTAGAGCTATAGTTCGATCTATAATTTTGCCGTCTAAGTTGAAGTAGTCAAACGAAATGAGAAAATACAGACTGTAGAGCTCCGTCGACTAACTCCACCTCTAACTAGTTGTATGAACTTGGTCACTAACTACATTTTTTCTTCAATTTCTCCAACGGGAAATAGTAACCAGAACAGTGCTCACTTCACAGGAGTGTGTTTCAGACTAAAATTAGAAGCTATCCTCAGACTAGTGCATGGCACGTTGAAAACACTGTAGGAGGTTTGACTTCTGTCCTTATCTTCAAACCCTGGCATCAGACAGGCTCCACAGCAAATACTAGAGAATGCCAACTCCTGAAACACTAACTTCAAGATCAGCTATAGTTAAGTGGGCTCTTTCTCATTTCTGATCTCAGAACTATTTGAAATTCTGATTCCACATGCAGAAACACCAGGCCCGCGCCCCATTGTTCCGATCTCAACTTTGCTTCTAAGTGATTTTAGCTCTGATTTTTGAAGCAATTTATACAAAAATGGATTCAAAAATCACAAGCATTTTCGGTAAGCTGTGATACATGTTTTCCGAGTTAATTTTGAATATATGTTTCAGCTCAAAGACTTGACGGAGTTCCATAGAAATGGGCGGAATCTGGAAACGGAGACCTACGCCGGCGTACTATCTAGCGAATGCAAGCTTAGATCTCGCTGCTAATTAAAATCAGCACATTTATATTTTAAAAATGTTTTCTATAGCAGAGACTCTGCTTGGTTGTGGGGCTACAGAAATACTCTCCTTACCTCAACAGGCCTGCTAGGCTCCCAGTTAAAACATATGACAACCCTCCTCCACTTTGAAGATTTCCACTCTCCTTAGGAGCAGAAAGTATGAGAGAACGTTACTGCCCTTGTACAGTACCAACCAGGAAAGTAAGATAACGGATAGCATCAGAGTTTCTCAGAACCCTTCAGATTCTTGAGGGCACAGAGAAACGCCAATGGACATGAGCTGGAGAGTGGGAAGCACTCCCAGGAGAGAAGAGACCCGAAGAGCTGCCCCCCGGGTAGAAGGCGTCCATCGGTGATAAGAAAACGGAGGCATTTCTGAAGAATGTGTATAGCCTACTGAGGACTAGCAGGACGATGACAACCGCTAGAGACCCTGGCCTTGCACAGAGTCTGCACCCAACCACAGCTCTTTCCCAGGGGCCTTCGGTGACAGGTCTTCGACGATGCTCAGATGGAATACTGGGGACCCAGCAAGATGCAGGAGAAACTCCTGGTGTAGGCACTCTGGCCCTCGAGGCAGTGGGTGGGGGGGGGGGAAACACTGCAAGAGCAGGAGAGTGCGTGGTGACAGCCCGTGAGGCCCGGGGTCACCTCTCCAGCTGAAGGGAGGACAGCAGGAAAGAAAACAAGTCCATGTGTCAGGGACTATGTGACAGCGAGCGCTGGAGCTTGGACGGGCAGGGGTGCCAAGAAAAATCCCCAGTTACAGGAACAGGGTTGCTGCCCAGTGTGTGTGTGTGTATGTTTGTGTGTGTGCGTGTGTGTGTGCGTGTGTGTGCGTGTGTGCGCGCACATGTACTCTGCTCCAGGTTCTCTCGGATCTGTAGTCTGGTATATGACTTCGATTTGGGGGGACATCCTCCATCATTACTGTTTCCCGTATTTCTTCTATTCCTTACTCTCCTGGTGTTCCTGTGACACTTATGTTACAGCTTTTGTGCTTGTCCCACAGTCTCTAGATAGTTTTTTCGTCTTTGTTCTCTTTGCTTTTCAGATTTTGAGGAGCCTATTGCTCTCTCCTCAAGCTGGGAGACCCTTCCCTCACTTGTGTCCAGTAATAAGCCCATCGGAGGCATTCGGCATTTCCCCCTAGCATTTCTTCTCGGTCCTTTCTGGGGAGTCCGTCTCTCTGACCATATAGCCCCTCCATTTGATCCCCAGCGCATTAGCCATGGTGGCTTTTAGTTCCCGGTGTGACAACGCCAACGTCCCTGGCACCTCTGGGTGTTTGCTCTGCCTCTCCAAACTGCGATTCCTGCCTTTGCGAAGACCTCACACATCTTTTTCTTGATCCCCTGGGGAGAAGGGACTGCTGTACATAGTCCTTCAGTTCCATGCTGGTGAGGTGCGGGGGAGGGGAAGTGCCCTAGTCCCGTGGTTAGGTCCCCACGTGAACCTGTGACTCTGGACTGTGACTTGCTGGTGTGTTTCTTTCTCTCCCATTCCTACGAGGCACAGGATGACCAGCGTGAGCTTCAGTTGGGTATTCTCCTTCTCCCGGGTGGAAGGCTGGCCTGGCTGGAAGTGGTGTTTCCTTTCCCCCCCCCCCGCCCCCAAGTCATTTAGGCTCTGAGGGAACCCCACGGGGAAGAGGCTGGGCAATTAGTTTCACCTGCAGAGGGCTCAAGTGAGCTCCAAAACAGTTCCTTCCCCCTCCTCCTCGGGGAGCTCGCGGGGATGTTGCTCCAGTCTGAGGACCTGGCCGAGCTCCTCAAAGTCAGACTCGCAGGAGCCTGAGGGGAGGCCCACCCAGGACAGGTCCTCTTGGACTTTCTCATTCGGGGACTCGTCTGCGAGTCCCAGTGGTTTGTCAGCCGCAGCTCAGGGCTTCCTGTCCTGGAAGATCCAGGAGGAGGTTTGGGCTCCTGAGTTTTGCTCCGGTGAGTTGTGACTCTCTGTGTCTGCCTTTCTGTCCCTCCAGGTTTGGGTGCTCTGTGACCTTGACTTTTGTAAGTTGTTGCTTTTTCAGTTTGTTCAGTTGTGCTTGTTAGGACAGAGTGGCGACTTTTGGGCTCCTTACAATGACAATTTTGACAATTTTTTTAGACAGCTAAGACATTTAATGGATTAATGTTTGTCTTTTTAGCAGATATTTGATATGTCAAAAAAATATTATGTGGCTTGCCTGCTTATAAAGAACTGAAATTTCTCTACTAGAAACAAAAAATTTGTGCTTTTTATGGTTTTCAACCTAAATGAAATACATGATTTATTTTAAAATACTTAAAATGATACATGATTTTTACCACCTTTTAAGATTTTTTTCATTAAATACTTTCTATGGGCCTATTCTGAGCCATGGAATTATGCTAAGTGCTAATATTACCATAATTGGAAGACTAAACTGACTGTGTTCAGAGTTTCCAGTAGTTTTGATTTAAATAATATTTTTATTTGTAAAATCCCTATCTTGTCCTTTTTTAGAACTTCTAGTTCTCTGATAATAATTTCTACTTTTTCAATGATTGCAAATGTTTCTTCACGTCACCGGCATGGTTACACCAGCTCCTCTGACATCCTGGTCTGGCACTTTGCACAAGTGGGTCAGCCCGGAATCAGCATCTCGTCGGGAAAGGCTCACGGTTTTCTCAATTGGGGTGTGTTAACGCTCATTTCTTGTGCATCCCGGGTGTCGCGAAGGTGGCGTTGTGTAGAGTCTGGGCTTTGTGTGAATTCCCTGGACGATGTTGCTGGTTTATGTCTGGAGGCGATGGGCTGATGGTCCAGCCGCCAGGTGTGCCTCCCTTTCTGTCACGGAGTGGTGGCCTGTCAAGTCCCAGCTGTCTTCCCAAAGCCTTGGCCGAGCGATTTGGACCCGTCTCGTTTCAACCTGTGCTCCGGGTGGTAGGCTGGGCGTCAGCAGGTGGTCCCACGCAGCAGGGCTCTGCAAGCTGCCCCCGGACACGGGTCTGTGCGGGTCGCACGCGGTTCAGGCCCTCGGCTGCGGGGTTCATGCGTGTCTACACAGAGCGCTGGCTTCTCTTCTTCATCTGTCCCTCCTCTAGGGTTTCTGCCACGTGCTTGGGCCTGTCTGGCTCTTCTCCATTTCTCCCCGGCCAGAAATAGCCGGACTTTCTGTCACAGTCTCGGCTGTGCAGAGTGGCAGTGTGTGAACGCCATTTACCTGGTGCGGAGCTGGGACAAGAGAAACAGAGACAAACCCGGGTGTCCCCCTGGGACCGGCTGATTCTCCACGCGTGAACTCATCTGCATTGCCCATCTGCTTCTGTTTACTTTCTAGGGTCCTCGAGTCATTTGTTTTGTGTTCCTTGGCCCTCTATCCAGATCTGATCGTGTAACCCGCGAGAGGAGCAGGTGTGCAGGGCCTGGCTCCCCATAGGCCGAGCGGGCACCCCCACAAGGTGCATATTCCCCGTAAGTAGTGTTTCCCAGCGACAGTGTGGCAGGGAAGGAGTGAGTCGCCCATGTTTCGGAAAGCAAGACGTGTGTGGCATTCCGCCCCGTGGGTCGTTCGGTGAGTCGGTAGACAGCCCGCCGGTGAAGCGGGCCGGGTTCAGGCCTCCATCGGCCACACGTGGCACTCAGGCGGCGCCGCCCAGGCGAGCGGGCCGAGCGCACGCTGCCCAGCTGCGTGGCCACAAGTGAGACTGCGCGCTCACCTGTGTGTTTGGCTCTAGAGTTTCACCCAGACGTAACGGTTTTGAATTTGAGCAGCTGCTCCGGCTGCCGAAAGTCGAACAGATACACCTGTCTCTGGGAGCAGCTAGACTTAAAAACAAAGAAGGTTTCTGTGAAAGTCAACGTTTGAAAACAGACGAACCCCCTCGCTGCTACAGCTCTTATCATATGCAACTTCCTTTCTGACCAGAAAATCAGTTCATTCCAGCTGTGCACTTTCATGTTTCATAACTTCCCGCTAAGAGGGGGTAAAAGACAATTGAATCGTCTGTCAGTTGAGAGCTTAATCTTTCAGTGGAACTGTTACTTCAAACTGAACTTAGTGATTAGGTTTTTAAAGAAATATTTTTTGACGTGCGTCCCGATGGCCACAGATTTCACATCCTCTATTCGGACCCTGTTGTTCGGCACTTTGAACCAGCGAAACATTTTAAAACACACGGCAGTCATATTTGGTGTCGATTGAGCTGCTCGTGTCCATTCCCAGGGTAAAGATGAGAGGGAATTGTGGCGACAATAAATGCAGACAGACCGTGGCTCTGTTTCAGCAGTCCTCGGGGGATGGCCCTTGCAAGTCTGGCGACTTCCTTGGTGCTTCTCCCTCTGCGTGCCTGTTCTGTGCCTGGCGCTGGGCGAGTGTGCGACTGACCTCAGCTCACCGTTTAATCTCCCACGCTGGCTTCTCTGTTTTCCTCAGAGAGCTTTCATCCTCATTTTCGTTATGGTCTCTTGAAGTCTGGGGTCCTAAAGTGAATACGTAAATTCTGTACAAAATTTTTACAATTGTTAGAATCAAAGTTGCATTGGCCATTTTATGTTTTCTAGAGCATGGTGAAATTAAATAGTTGTGGTTTTTTTCCCTATGGAAAGGATGCTATTTTCATAAAAGAAACTGCAAAATTATGTGACAAATAAAAGGTAGAATGAATGAGATGTTTTAACTTTTGGCAAGGGTTTTTCTTCCTAAAATATAGCTTCCTAAAATATAGCTGGGCTGGGAACCAAGGGGTCCCGGTTCGATTCCCAGTTGGGGCACATGCCTGGGTTGCAGGCCAGGTCCCCAGTGAGGGCCATGTGAGAGGCAACCATACATTGCTGTTTCTCTCCCTCTCTGTCTCCCTCCCTTCCCCTCTCTCTAAAAATAAATAAATAAAATCTTTAAATAAATAAATAAAAATATAGCTGCTGATTATTTCATTAAAAAATAAGTAGCATTAACAGCAAAGTCTCCTTATCTGGGAAAATAAGTAGGTGTCTGGGTGCCCGGAGGAATCGCTAGGGCTGCTGTGGCCTGAATGTCTGAACCACAGAGATTTAGAGACTCTACTTTCAGGGATCGTTTCCATAGTCTGTTCAACGACGGGGATTTATACAGCTCAGGAGGCTCAAGGCCAGAGATCGAGGCGTCAGCAGGGCAGGCTCCTTCCTAGGGCCGTGAGGGACGCTGTGCCTGGCCTCTCCTAATTCCCTGCGGTTTGCTGGCATTCGTTGTCATTCCTGGGTGACAGGTAACCTGTCTGCTGCCTTCATCACACAGCATTCTCCTTGTGTCTGTGCCCAAACGCCCTCTTTTCGTGAGGACCCCAGTCATCCTGGATTAGGACACTCACTAATGGCCGCATTTTAACTGCATAGTTCCTGCAAAGACCGTGTCTCCAGTGAGGTCATCTTCTCAGGCCAGGGGTCAGGACGCCACCGTATCTTTTCTGGGGAGACACAGTTCACCCCGCAACAGCACTTGAATTTCAAAACAGCATCCAAAATCAGGAGGGGTATGCAATAGAGATTTACCTAGTAATCATTCCCTTGCTTTTACATGTTTAGGTAATTTCCAAGAATATAACAATCCACTTCTGTTTGTCTCTATTCAATTCCTCCTTGTTTTAGGGAAGAGAAATACACTTATGTAAAATTAATACAGCATAGTGTTTGATTCTATACGGGCTCATTTCAAGGAAAGAATAACTGACTAATTTTCTCTTCCATTCAAATAACAGATATGTTTGAGGACTCTGGGAAAACAGATTTTCACTTAAGAATTCAAAGGGCTCCGCCCTTGAATGAGTTAGGTGTCTCTGGACTTCACTCCTGCAAATTAAGAAGCTGCTGTCCAAGGGGGAAAAAAAAACAAAGCTTGAATTTGCTAATGATTGCATTTCAACAACAATCCTCATTTATTAATGTTTTGAAAACTCTCCACACAGGCCCACAGACCCTGGATTTTCTCACCGTGATCTTTCTCATTGTGATCATTATTGTAGTGTGATTACTACAATAACAATAAGCCCTGAAAGTCTGCAGCCCTGGGGTTAAGCGATGTTTCTCTGACTTGTCGTGTGAGAGCCTCCAGTCCAGGAAGCCCAAGGTCATGACAGTGACTGTCACCAAGACGCAGATTCTGTGATGCTGAGCACGGAGCAGAGGCTCTGGGGACCACACGTGTAGCGGCACAGAAACATCCTGGGCCTGAACTCAGAGTTTACACCGCCGTCCACAGGGTGGGGGGCGGGGGGCAGAGCCGAGAGTCCCAATCTAACTCTGTCTCCTGCAACATAAACTATAACAGGAGTCTGTCCAGAAGGGTAAGCTCGCCCAGGATAACAGCTACTTACATTTTATTGTTCTAAATACTCTCTTTTCTATGCAGTGACTGTCAGGGTGGATAAGAGAACAAGGTGTCACTATTTTGCCTACAAAAGTAACAAATGCACAGGAAAAGGCCAGGATACCTATTTTAATGACAGCTAAAATGGTCTTCAAGGCTAAGACACAGTCAGAGAAGAAACAAGTTCTCTACAGGAATCAATGTGTGTGAGCCTCAAAGCAAGTAACAGAAGATCTTAGCACCCAGTAATACAACAAAAGTACAAAAACTAAGTGAAGTCTGGAATATCTGAAGAAGACTGGCAAGCCCTTGACTTAGGGGCCACTTTTAGAACATAGATGCACTAACCAGAGAATACATGTTCTTTTGAAGGTCCCATTTTATTACGCTTTCACCAGCATAAATCTGTGCTCAGCGCTAAAATAGGTCTCCATAAATTTAAAAGAATTGAGAACATACAGTGTTTTCTGACCACGAGGAAACTAAATTACAGTGCGACAATAAGATATCTAAGGAGATCCAAGTGTCTGGAAATAAGACAACACATTTTTGAACAATCCAGGACCAAAGATGAGAACAAAAGAGATATTATAAAGCATTCCAAAGTGATGGCAAAACAAAAAAAAAATGGTGCTAATCAACATTCATGAGATACTTTTAGGCCAGGCAGGCAGCTCACAGAGGTACAGATAGACACTCCCTTTGATGCTTCTAAAGCCAGAGACCCAAGTGTCCCCCCTCCCAAGCTAGTGGAAGAAGAACAGAGTGGGAGGAAGTGCTAAAATGCGGAAATCGATGAAGCTAAAAAGCAGGCGCATGCTAGAGGAATTTAACAAAGACAGGAGCAGAATCTTTGAAAAGATCAAAATTTACACCTCCCTAAAATAGCCTGACCAAACAGTGCCAGAAAAAAGACACAAATCAATATATCATAAATAAAGAGCAAGTTCACCTCAGCAGAGAGAATGAGCGCAGTATCATTATGAAAAAGGTTTTGACCTCAAAACTATTTTTGAGAGAATCAAGGCTGTAGAATAGTCAGCTATCAATGTAATTGGTTTTTTCATTGAAAATACATTGTATTTCTTTTTCTCTCCGACTGCTTCCACAACTTCCTGTCTTTCACACGTATGGGAATAGGCTTCGTCTGTTTAAAATTTGGAGGGTGGGCTATTCTCGGATATTATAATTATGTTATTTTCATCCGTCACTTCTTTCCCCAAATATTGTCCTTCCCTATTTCCTCTATCATTTCCTTTTGAAAATCTAATCATCACTCATCAGACCTCCGCAACATCTTCTAATTTCTGTTCTGCATTTTCCATCTTATTTTCTCTGAGCAGCATTTTTGTGTAACGTCTTCTCATCTGCCTTTCACTCTTTGGCTATGAATATCTTACTGTTTAAACCAGACAGTAAAATTCCAATTTCAATTATTAAATTTTTATTTGTAGACATTCTATTTGTTTTTCAGATCTTGCCAATTTTAACGGCTATTTTTACTCACATTTTCAAAATATTCTTGTGTATCTTTAATTTTTTATTTTATGACTTTCTATGTATAGTTTTTAAAGATCTGGGACCGCAGTTGTTTTTTCTTTAAATTTTGCTGATTATTAGTTATCATGGCTCATATCGTTATGTATTTAGTAATCTGTCATTTGTTCATGCTCCATTAAACTTTATCTTTGGAGCGTCTTTAAGTCCTGGTTTTAAAAAACACCTCTGCTTTTTTTTTTTTTTTTTTAGTTTACCACTTTTTTTTCTATTGAATTTATTGGGGTGACATTGGTTAATAAAACGATATAGGTTTCAGATGTATATTTCTATAACACACCATCTGTATATTGCATTGTGTGTTCACCACCCCAAGTCAAATCTCCTTCCATCACAATTTACCCCCTTTTTACTCTCTCCTACCTCCCCCACCCCCTTTCCCTCTGGTAATCTCCATATTGTTGTCTTTGTCTATGAGTCTGGTATTGGGGGGGGGCGGGGCGGATTGCTTAATCCCTTTAGCTGTTTCAATGCCCCCCCCAACAGCTGTTGGTCTGTTCTCTATGAGTATGTTTCTATTTTGTTGATTTTGTTCATTAGATTCCACATGGGAGTGCAGTTGTAGGTGCTTGTCCGTCTTTCTCCCACGGGTTCATTTCCTTGGCACAGCCACCTTGTATTCCTTCCTGGAGATACAACCACCCGGCAGGTGAGCCGAGATGATTAGGTCATGGACTCAGGCAGTTGTCGGGGTAATTACGTGCTATAGACTCAGCCAGAGACCCACCAACCCAGAACTGGGAAGGGGAGGATGTCCCAGCGTGCCAGTCCCGGCTGACACTGGGTGTCTTGTCTTTGGAGAACTGCAAATTGTAAGTGGCAAGAGAGAGAGTCTGACATTTACAGGGTCTCCCTCCCTTGTATGCTGAGTTTCTATTTCAGCTCTTTAGGGTACAAACAGTGAATCTCAGAGTCTCTCAAACCCAGAAGCCTGTGCATGAGGAAGGAACCTTCTCTACCACCCTCGCCCTCCCTTTGCCTGCATTCAACCCGGGGTTCATAGCGGTGTGATTGTCTTCTTTTCCGGGGGGACGAAGTGCTGCTACCTGATGCCAGATACTCTTCAGGTGTTTCTACCTGTCTCACAGCAGCTTCCGCCTTTGGGTGGAATCGTGCCTCATCCACATAAAAGTGTTTTCATAAGAGCCGATACTGCGTTTAATAATGGTGTGTGTCTACATTAAAAAAACACCTAACATGCATAACTGTTACAACTGCAGGGGTAGGTTCCAGGTGTAATAAGGTGGGAAATCCAAGCCAGGAAGTGGAACTTAAGTGAGAAATGCTCATAGGCCCAAGAAACCCAAACAACAACGGTCTCATTTGAACGTGGCTGTGCAAGAGGTTCACGGGAGAGTTTTAAAGAAAAGAAACAAAAACCATGCCTCGGCCCCACCCCAGACCAGTTAAACCTGGGCCCCGTCCATCAGTTCCGCTGAAACACCCCCAGGGCGCTCAGGGCACACAACTCGAGCTACCAGTGGCAGCGTTTCTCTCATTCAATGTGACTCAAAAACAGAGGGGGTGGAGGCGGGTGCTCTGCCCTCTGCTCCAGGCGGCGGACCCTTAGGCTGCCTCAGCGAGCGCCTCCTGCTCTTCCTGGTCGCAGGTCCTCGCAGGCCAGACCATGCGGGCAGCTCTAACCACCTCATTACCCGTCTTCAGCAGAAAAATGCCAGTTAATAGTCACAACATCGTACACTTTGTTCTCCTGTCTGACTTTAGAATTGATAAGAATAAATGTTCTTCCATTCATTTTAGCTAACAAAGATTTCCACCGTAACTCCTTGTCATTGCTGAAACTCCTCATGAGATCGTACAGTATATATGTTACAAACTGAAAGTTCAGATTATAGCCAAAGGTTGATCTAAGGATTTTTTAGGGGAGCTTAGATTACATCACATAACTACTCCATGCTCTGAAATCGATTTGGATGTCACGGACGCACACAGAGGGGCCTTGTAATGGGTCACCCTGCTAGACTCCTATTTACTAAAACGTCCCATCTCCCCTCCCCCTGAAATTTGTAAGGATTATCTATTCTTGAGTTTGGTAATTCTGTATCCCATCATAGTGGAGGGCAACAGAGGCAGGAAAAAGTAAAGTGAGATAGCAAAATGTACTTTAGAAATGATCATTTTGTTTGAAAATTCACTGTTCAGTCAAGTGGAATGAGTAAGCAAATGAGTAACCAAAGATTCAAAATAATTTGGCTCTACAAACTTCACTTGAAAGTCCCGGATTTCTTCTTAGAAAAGTGCTAGACCTATTACGCAAATAAAAATGACCTTCTCAATGAATACGTGTTTAAGTGCTTGAGGCAATACTGTATTATTGTGAGTGGAATAACTGGCCGCGTAATACCATTAACTTCAAATATCTGCACCTTGTTTGTCTAACTATTATTTCATTGCCTGAAATCAGCTGTAATTTATATACTTGCCAAGTATATGATAAAACTGAATATTGAGTCTTAGACTATTGATATTTTTAAGTAAGGAGAATCTAGAAGACTCACACAATTTTTTACGTTATGAAGTTTGGCTACATTATTGAACCTGTTTCGTAGAAGGGCTGTGTACAGAGACTCCCTTTAGGAAAATCTGGCCCTGGCTGGTGTGGCTCAGTGGGTTGAGCACCAGCCTGAGAACCAGCGGGTCACCGGTTTGATTCCTAGTCAGGGCACATTCCTGGGTTGTGGGCCAGGTCCCCAGTAGGGGCGTGCAAAAGGCAGTCACACATTGATGTTTCTCTCCCTCTCTCTCTCCTTCTCTTCCCCTCTCTCTAAAAATAAATAAATAAAATCTTAAAAAAAAGAGAAAAATCTGTCTCCGTAAATAATCCCTACAATCCCAGGGTAACTCTGTGTAATAAAGGCTCTTCTGCCCCCAGTCAGCAACTTTGATCTTGCCATAGATCACGGGTCAGAGATACCCAAGTTATCTGCTGACCTGCATTTTCCCCTCAGAGATATACAAAACTTGTGATTAAATAGCAGTTGCAATTGTTTTCACATAAATAGCTAGGAGTTTACTTTGCGAGAGTAAAGGTGGTAACCAATCTCATATTTTCTGTTGAAGATGACATCAAAATCCACGTTTGAAATTTGCTAACCAGAAAAATTTAAGAAAGACAGTTTTTTAAAAGCTGGTTGAAAAAAAAAGCAAATAAAACACTTCAGCAAATTCTTGCTAGGAAAACATTTATCAATGAAGTTGATAGCCAAATATTTTTCTCTGTTTTCTCTAGTGGTATTTGTGGTTTGAGCTGCCTTGCTTGACTAATTCCCAAAATAGGTCAGCTACGGTTTGATTATTTCAGTTTAGTGTGCATCGCATATTTTCAACAGCTTTGTTGTTTTTTGGATGAATTCCAAGAGAAATAAGACATATTAATTGATGCACATAAAACTGATTTAGGAATGCTTTTAGCTGCCCAATCTATCATTATATAATGGTGTATATTTCCTAGGGTACACAAATATATTACTGTTTCTTTTCTTCCTAGATTTTTTGAGATATAATTCACATATAGCGTTGTGTAAGTTTAAGATGAACAATGTGATGATTTAATACATGTGTATATATTGTAAAATGATTACCCCCAAAAGAGTAATAATTAGCACATTCATTACACCTTATAATTTTTTTTTTAATTTTAGCTGGTCATTCTCACATGATAGTTTTAATTTGCTTTTCCCTGATATGCTTATGGACTTATTGGCAACTGAAATATCTTCTCCGTGAAGTCTTTCCAGGTTATTTTAAATTAGTCCTTTGACTTTTTCTTACTGACTTGTGATTTGTCTTACATTATACACAACACACCCATGAAGATGCACTGCGTATATTCGGTTCTCATAAATACTGGTATAATTTGTAGACTGCACACGATTGCATCATCCGGGCACCGAGCACAAAGCAGCGAGGCACGTCCACGCCATCCCAGCCTCACGGGGCATCGACACTGAACTGCTACACGTACTTTCTAAAACATGCCTAGGCTGCTCTTAGCATGCGTACCAGCCAGTGCATCCTCATGAAGGCAGTCGGGGCCCAACGTGTGTCAGAGAAAACACAGCACAGCACCCCAGCCGCTGCGGCTGGATGAGAAAGGCAGCCCAGCCAGCCAGTGCACTGCTCTGGGGGGTGAAAGGTTGCGGCAGTGGGACGCAGGCACTACATGAGCACGCCAGAGGGGCAGCTGGCGCCTTTGGTTCGAACTCTTATTCGAGGAAGGGATGACAGCTTAAAAGTATATCCGATACTGTAAGGACAGTTTCTGAACACTGAATTTTTATTCCTAGCCTACTTCTCAGCTCTGCTGACTTACTGTGTGTTTTCGGGAAAGCGCATTGTACATACGTAAACTTTAGGTATTTAGGATTGTATTTATGGTGTGTTAACAAAAACCACTGGGCGCAGGGCCCAGGCACCGTGCTGTGGCTGAAGTTCATGGAGTCTGTGATGGGGTACCCACCCCCAGACGGCCAAGCGTGCCAAGCAGACTGTGTTAAAGTAATACCAACTGACCTAATAAATGAGAATGATGTAAGTTATTCACTTACGGGTTTTAACATAAATTTACGGCGTGTTTGTGTCCAGGGGCACTGATGGTTGCTGAATAAGGACAGCATTCTTCTATAGTTAAGAGCCTTTGCTTGAATTCCATCAACCCCCAAAGACATGTTCCACACGCAAGATAAACTGGGCCCTGAATTAATCAAGTGGGTAATGCACAACCAGTAACTTTTCCACACAAGGATAAATCATCCAAAGCAGCCTCGGTTTTGCTTTCCTGATGTCTAACACGGTGAACTGTGCTTTGGTGACTTTGAAAGGTGAATTATCTGCTGTTGGGAGACTGGCATCATTGGAGTTTTGAGGCCGTGTGCTCTTTTCCTGCATCTGGAAATCCTTTAATTCGGTCACGCCCACCGAGAGTTGCTTTCAAAGAGGCCTCTCCTCCCGGCTCGGTGTTGTTTTACATCTGGAAGCAGTAAGTTCATTATGTAAGATTCCGAGTCATAGGAATCATCTTATCATGTAATAGAAGTGAAGTGAAAGTGGAGTTAATGTTACATGAAGAGAGTCTTCTCATTTAAAAGGAATAGAACTTCCTCAATTCAATGTTTTGAAAATATCAAATAGTTTTCTAATTCCTTGAAGAATAAGATATTTTTATTCTAAGCCTGTGAAATAAGAAGCGGGGGAGCATAAATAAAATACATGTTCTCCATTTTAAATGTTGGTTCATCGGTTTAAACCGGTGAAATGTAACAAGCTTGTAACGTAATGACGACCTCTTTGAACACTTGCGTTTTCTGTACATGATCATGTGCTGCATAAGGACGTTTCGGTCAGTGGCTGACCACATATACAGTGGCCGTCCCATCATCGTCCCATCAGATGATAATGAAGCTGATTTCCCAAAAGAAATGGGAGGAGGCCTTTTTTTTCTCTGATGGGGACAGTATCTCCTGTCCTTGCAGTGAATTCCCTCCTGCACACAGCTCGGTTCTGGGTGTGGAGATACTATGCCCCCCACCGGAGCCTGTCCCCCCAACACTGCCTAACTGGAGGCACACGGCCCTTCCAGACCGTGTCTGCTGTCTGCCGGTCTTCAGAGGACGTTGCTATAAATAATTACAAGGTGATAATTGTTCTCTTCACTCCAATGGAGGTGAAAGTGGGTTGCGAGTCAAGTTGCCCTTTTATACGAGATGAGGAAGAAAGGAAATGTACAAGCAAGGATGCCACGCAGTTAGTCGTTTGATGTCCAATTCATGCCATTCTGTGAACAGCGTTAAATCCCTGTATAATTTAGAGTCATTTAATAATCTATGAGTCTGTATCAGAGTGTGTTTCTAGGCAGTTGTCATTCAAATACAGTAAAAAAATCAAGGTGCTATGGGGCTTCTAAAATAGAATTTTCATTAGGCTTCAAACATCTCTGGTCCAGCAAAAATGTGCCAAAATACTCTGTGAAACTTTGAAAATTCTAACCTCGTTTTGTGCTTACGAAGCCCATTTTCCCTAGGACATGAGGTTCTGATGTTGCCTTTCTCCCCCAGAGAACTGGGGTGGCTGACAAGTTAGTGCCCTGCCGCTGTGCTCCTGCGTGGGCTGACAGCCGGTCCTCGCCAGCTGGGCAGGTTAAAACTGATGATTTTGTTGAGCATCACTTTGCGTACATCAAGGAGTCATTTAAAAAATGCCATTTCAAAAGTACTGGCCAGTTTATAAATGCTTCCAAGGAAATGCAGAGCCACGAGGATAGCACTATACCGTTTCCCTCGGCAATTAAGCCCAGTGCAATTTTTCTGTATGCTCAACCTAATACAAATATAACTTACAATCAGGATTAAACCTTAAGTCTGTTAATTTTAAAAATTTAAAACTATGTTTTCACATACTTATACCTAAATTGTTTGACTTTTAAGTGTTGGATGCAATCTTATTCTGTGGAGCAAGTTTTAGGGCAGCTGGAGGTGTAGAAATAATTATTTTATGGATATTTCACATGTACATTTTAGATTTTCCTGACATAGATAGACCTTTCTGTGTGTTATCATAGCTTTTAACTTTTCTAAAAGGAGCCCCTGGACTTGGGGTTCATTTTCTTTTCCATCATGTTTTTTACGTCGAGACAATTGTTGGCTTTGTCTGGGATAACAGGCCGGCCACAAAGGCATCGACAGGCAGCTAAGCCCCTCCCGTTTCTGTTCCTGAAGTTATTCTCTGTATTATTTTACCTTTTATCTTTCTGACTGCTGTTACAAAGTTTAGATATTGCTGCTTGTCAGCAAGTTACTCCCTTCAGGAGTCATTTGGCCTCTCATAAACTATCCGGATCATTTCCTAAGGCACTGTCACAACACATACGTAAAGTGTTTTGTGATTTTACATGACTTAATGTGACCTGACTTTGCCATAAACTGTCTTTAACTTTGAGGATTAGCTCTCTGGTGCATCTCATAGCAGTCGATAGCCATGCATAAAACATCTGATGATTATGCCGTTTGAACTCGAGCTTCCAAGATTGCAATTTAAATAATTAGAAAATTGGTGAAATATTTTTCTTGCGTGTCATTTAAATGTTTTTCCTCCAAACTACTAACACACACTTCTGCAACGTGCTGTGATTGACGCCACCAACACACACCAAGTCTCACTTCTGATTCTATCAAAGCAAGGATTCAGTGAGCCACTGTAATATAATCTTACGTGCAGATTCCATGCAGAGCAATGTTTAGTTTGATGGAATGAGACAAGGGAATTCAGTACGCTGCCTGTTGGGGCTGGTGCACAATAACTCGGGTGAAAGCTCGGCCCACATGCCACCCTTCACAAGAGTGGCAACCAAATGTGGAATCTTAGATGTCACAATAGTTGATTTTGTTTGAGTCCAGTGTATAAAGGTATTTATTTAATTAATCTTAGCCATGAATTTCCAAATCTTAATGTTAGGACATCGAGTGTGTTTGTGAATGAAAATGACGTAGCACGCTGCCCTGGCCAGTGCGGCTCAGTTGATAGACCAAAAGGTCACCAGTTCGATTCCTGGTCAGGGCATGTACCTAGATTGTGAGTTTGATCCCCAGTAGGGATGTAAATGGGGGGCAACTGATGTTTCTCTCTCACACTGATGTTTCTCTCTCTCTCTCTCTCTAACCCCCCAAATCAGTGAACATGCCCTCGAATGAGAATATAATAAACTGTAAAAAAAAAAGAAACAGAAGTAGCATGCTTTCGCTTTCCAAGGGAAGCCAAAGCATTATCTTATACCTAAGTTAACAAAGTCAACACTGTTAGGACCCCAGGCCCTCATGCAATAAGGATTAAGTGGAAAAATTCAAACACAATTCATTTTTAAAACAATAAGCACTTATTTAAGGTTCACTACTACTGGATATCAGTTTAGATCAAAGCCAGCCACAACGTGTATGGTACAGAGAGAATGTTTAATGCTATTGGATGCAGACAACACCCGTCTGCAGGTGCACCACCGCCTCGGAAACGCGCCCAATAACGTGAAACTGGATTAAAGTCAGGAAGAAAAATGTGCCTCTGAACATAATTTCATGGGAATTACAGCTCTCAGCACTGTGACAGAATGTATTTCTGAAGAAAATGTGGGCTTTTTTTTGGTACGTTAGAATCCCCTATTTTTTCCTATTCTGCCCTTTACGTTGACACATTTGGAAAGAGAACTAACTCTATGTTGAGCTCTAGCATCCCCGTCCCATGTCTCATGCGGTGCAGGGCCACGTGGTCGCCACTGTTAATGTGTGACACAGGTGTCTGAGCACTTCCCAACCTGGGAACACAGACATCTGTCACCGTTTTTCCTCTCTAGGTCATCGTGTGATGGGCAGCCACCCTTTGCTCAGGTGTCTTTTACCCCAATTGAACCTAGAGTTACATGCATCAGATCAAAAAACCATCGCTTTGGGTTAACTTTCGCCATTGGGCACCTGTTCTCTGAGAAAGGGACATTGCACTGGGACCTAGAAGCTAGAACCCCCAGGTGGCGCATTTCACAGTCGTGCCTGCGGGCCTTTGCCACTTCCTGGGCTGAGTGGCAGAAGGGGAGGCCCGGGTGAGACCCTGAGTTAGGGCTGATGACCTCACTGCTTTCGGTCCCTGTTCAGTGCCGTCAAGACTGCTGAGACAGGCGTCCCTCAACAGGATTGGGATTCAGTTACGTGTAAGAAGGATGTCAGGAAAACCGTTTCCTGAACCCTTAGATGCCCTCGAGATCTCACCTGGCCCTCTTTAAGCTCCAGGATGGTGAGCGTGACGGGATATTATTCCTGTGATTTGGTAGCGTCGTATGCCACAGTTAACTTTGCAAAGTTATCTGGGTGAGCCTACCCTCATTCACAGGGGCTGCTGGAAAGCTGAGGATCATCCCCTGCTGGTTAGAGAAGGAGACGTCCCAGAGATTGATGTGCAAGAGGGTTTCCATACGGAGGGTTTTCCATTGCTGAGCGGAGGGGGCCACGTGGCAAGAATGTGGGAGCAGCAGTACGAGGCTCAGGCCAGCCCGTGGTCCCCAGCTAGGCCGCCAACAGGGCCCGGGCCCCCCAGCCCCAGAAAGGACTCCCATCAGCAGCCCAGGGGAGGTTGGAGCGTAGCTTCCCCGGGACCAGCCTCCTGAGACCATGCAGTTAAACCAGGCAGACTGCCACCCGCAAAAACTGTGATGATAAATATGCATTGTTTTAAGCTGCTAAATTTGTCCCACTGGTAAAAATACATCTGACACAGGCACCACCAGCTTTCTGTGTCCCTTCATGAAGGCTCCCACGAGACTTCTCCTCACCCTTTCGGGTGGTACACTCACAGTCAGAGCCACAGGATCAGCTTCAGTAAGTTTCACAGCCAGAATGAGGAGACTGGACCACACACCCTTTACTCCAGGAAGAAGACTGAATTTAACCCAAATAAAAGTGTCAGATAAATACATGGAAAAGGGGGCCACCAACCTTTGCCTACTTCTCCCCTCACATCACCCCAGAAACTGGGTCGAGGTCTGTGTTATGTGTGCCCTGTGAAAGGGTCTAATCAATATCCACACGATGACTTGCTGGGATCGGGGAGGGGGGTGTGCACTGAATCTACAGAGTGAGGAGAATAACAGACATCTAGACAATACTGATTCTTCCTATCCACAAACTAGGAAAAAGAAAAAATTCTAAGGAGATAAGATAAATTGCAAAGTCCATAGGAATTGACACTGGTTGAATTTGATGAATGATTTGATAGTTTGAATGATACTGGTTGCATTTGATGAATAATTTCAGGGAATTTTTTTTTTTTGGTAAAAAATTATGACATAGGATTCTTACCACAAATTAGAACCTAGAGCTGAAGTGGGTAATTCAGGAGGAGAAACAGGTGAGAACATGGGTCTTGAGGACGTTTTCAGCTGCACTGCTTTGGGGGTGCCATGGGACCTCACCCAGAGACTTAAAGGACATGGTGGGGTACTCGAGTAGAAGTGTGGGGAGAGGAGAGGCCTGTGCAGGAATGAAAAATGTGCGTGTTGGTGCATGACCAGTTTACTGACCCATCTGAAGTCGGTGATGCACACACGCAAAATGGTTTTATTCTTACCCAGTTATTGCCTTCAGCCAGCCCCTCAGCTGCTGACTGAGTGCCGACCTTGAGGTAATGCGTGGGCCACTGTGTTCTGCGGATGAATAGAACCCTTTCACCGAGCACCAACATCAGCCAAGGTCGTTCCATGACAGCGATGGAGGGAGGCAAGAACAGGGCCCTCGCTTCTCACGGGTGAGCACAGGCAAACACAACGCGGCCCGGACAGCAGAGATGGCCAACACCCCCCTCCCAGGCTTGCGCGGGTGCCTACGTCTCTCCTACCGACTGCAACATTCGCCCCCCTCCGTGCATTCTGCCATCACAGAACATCCACGCTGGGTGACATTATCCAGTCCAGTGCAAAACCATGGAGAGGCGCGAGAGAAAAATGAAAAGGTTGGAAATCTGTGAGAGAAAAAGGAATCATTGATACAGTAGGAATCTGGAAGAGAAAAGACAGAATGAAGGATAAAAGCATAAATTGAGATCATCCTGGGATTCCGGAGCAGAAGGCATGAGATGGGCATAGAACTACACAGATTTGTAAAGCGAATGGGCAACATATGGAAGGAGAATGTTGGATGCTTCAGATTTCCTAAATGAAACATCAAAGAAGCACTGCCATTTGCTGGGAGTAAGAGTCCCAGGAGTTGAGCGAGAACCGTTTTTAGCCTGGCAAGGGTTAGGAGAAGGTGCGGCAGCCGTGAGAGCGTCAAAGTGGGATAAAGGGATGACAGAGGGGACCCAGGCACCGCTGGAGTTAGGGATCAGGTTTTTCACTGGCGTCACTTGTCACTTTCGACAGTGGCCGTGGATCACGTTACACAGAGAAACAATATTCTGTTGTCCCCCTTCGGCAAGATGTGGCTTTTCTTGGTGTCAATTCACTCACAGTCAACAGCAAACCAAAAATATTTAAGGAAAATTTCCAGACATAAACAATTCATGTGTTTTAAATCGGGTGTTATTGGAGTAGCGTGATGAAATCTCACGCCCTCTTGCTCCATCCCGCCCGGGGCCTGAACCACCCCCTTGCCCGGCGCCCACGTGCTGTATGCGCGGCCCACCCGCTGGTCCCTCGGCCGTCCCGCGGTCAGATCCACTGTCCGTCACTGTAGCTTGTGCTCAGGTCACCCTTATGTGATTTAATCACGGCCCCAAAGCACAGGAGAGTGATGCTGGAAAATCAGCGTGCCAGAGAGAAGCCATAAAGGGTTTCCTTGAAGTGAAAAGGTGAGAACAGTGCAATGAGATATTCTGAAAGAGAGCACGTTCACATAACTTTTGTCACGGTAATATGGTTATGACTGTCGTATTTTATTATCAGTTATCGTTGTGCTCATATTGTGCCTAATGTATAAGTTAAACTGAAGCGTAGCCCATAGAGGGATTGGCACTACCTGCAGTTTCAGGCGTCCACTGGGGGTCCTGGGACGTATGCCCTGCAGAGAGAGGGGTGGGTTGCTGTACTGAGAAAGGGCTTACTCTTTTTTCTTCTTTTTTAAATTTCTCTATTTATAATTTTTTAACTTTTTTTAATTTCTGTTCAAGTATAGTTGTCTCCGTTTTCCCCCCACCGCTCTCCCCCCGACCCCAGCCATCCGCACTTCCCACCCTTGAGAAAGGGTTACTCTTCATAGCCATTTGTACAGATTATAGGGAATTAGGTCATGGGAATAGCTAAGTAACACTGAACAGGAACACCAGAGAACAAAGAGAGGCAAGGCTCAGAATGGTGGACCGAGAGCAGACACCGAGTCAGGAACCCGTGTTAGAAAGATTGGACAAAACAGCCTTGGATTCACCAAAGATAGGAGCACTATGTGTTAGGAAATGTTATATAGGCTTGTTTACTGTGTATGTGATTCTTTCCTAATATACCTATAAAGCCGGAAGAACTACTAACAATTCATCAAAATTTTCCCAAAAGAACTCACTTTATATTTAGTTGTTTTCCATGTGATTTTAAATATGCAGAAGCGATGATACAAAACATGCAAAGAAAATAGTATTTCTTTGCCATGAGAGTAGTAGAAAGTGTGAAAGAGTGGCCCTGGTTACCTGATGAGTCCATCCTTGTAGTTTTTGTCACCCGTGATCAACCTGGAACCACTTGGAGACAAAAGTCTAACAGTTTGAGTAAATTCGCATACTCTAAAGTCACTACATGCTGACTTCTCTGTATACAGTCCACATCTTCCGAACATTATAAACTTGTATTCTGTTTAAGACCATTATTACTGTTTTAATGCAACCTCAAAAAATAGTGTATTTATAACCCCTGCAACACAAAAAAGCTATTAAAATATGTTTAAAATAATGAATCCAGATCTTAAGTCAATAGTATCACATTGAGAAAGCATATTAATTCGCTGTCTTGAAAGACACTTTCATGGGAATTTCTAACAAAAAGTAAAATGACTACATTTCATCTTCATTGTGGGAGCTTCCTCAATGATAGTTTTGTTTTTCAATGAACTAGGGTCAAAGAGCAGCAACAAAGACGTGAAATGGAAGAAAATAAAATAGTCTGGTCCTGGAACAATGTAAAAAGAAAGGGCTCCTTTCTGAGGTGAAAAAGAAAGTATGCTCTTATTCAAAAGCACATTAACTTATTCACATATTTTCTTTTCTAAATCAAGCCACAAAAAGACACAATTAACTCACTTTTGCATAATGAGGACACGTTTTGTTTGCAGTGATAGTACCCCTCTGCTGGGAATTGGGTCCAGGAATCTAATTTAGCATGTTATTACAAAGTGACTAAAAGAAAATATATATATTTTATATATATATATATATACACACACACACACATAATTTTAAAAACTGTATGTATGTGTTACAATTTAGTAAAAAAACCTTACCTGCCTTATCCTAAATCTCTAGTTCAATTCAAAAGACATTCACTTTGTATCTGTTTTTGATCCTGGGACTCTTGGTATCATCAGGATAGGAAACATCAAACTTGTCCTCTCCCTTTTTATTACAATTTTAGACAGATTCTTCTGAGTGCCCCTGACTGATGTTTTTTCCTCCCATCTGCACTCTCTTCCTTTCCGATGCAAACAATTCACGCAAAGTCATGCTGGATCAGAGTTTGGAAGTTCTTAAAAATAGTTTTAAGTGCTAAAGATAGACCTAGCATCACCGCTGTAGCTTTAGGTGTTTATCCCAAGCAAATGAAAGTGCTACGCCCAAATCTGCATTTCTTGATACATGAGTGTTTAAAGCATCCCGACTACTCATTCAGGTAAGGGAAGCACTGCCTTGCTGATAGCTCCTTCCCACTCATTCCCTCCGATCTCCTAGTCTCTCTTCTATAGCCTTATTTTTAAATTCAGAGTTTAATTTTTAAATGTATCTTCTGTACTACAGCCTATGCTTTTGTCATATCGATAGGCTGATCCTAAAATGTTAAGGCAAAATAAATAACATTAATAATGTAAACTATTTCTCACTGTGGATACAGAGAAAGTTCTTGACCCATAGAGAACATGTATTCGAATACCACTGAATGTATACGTTTCCCTAGAACACACAATTCTCACACAGAATGGATTGGTCTTCGAGCACAAGCCACTTTGATGCATCAGAACAGCAAAAGAGACCATCATCCCACTGAGCTTAGCACCAGACTTCCTGACTTCAGTCTAGTAATGCCCTATTAAATACAACAGAAACCACATAAAATGGAGGCTGAACAAATATTTGCCAGCTAAAATTACACACAGTAGAAGGAAGTGTCACAATGATTTGAGAGACTTCAGGGCACAGATGTTTGTGATTCAAGGCAGGACTGTAAAAAAAAAAAAAATGACCTTTACGTTGACTTTGCACGCACACGAGTTCCCTGCCTGTCAGTGGGAGCGGCCGCGTCCAGCTCAGTGTCCACGGGAGCAGAGGCCTCCCATCCTCCTGGGCGCTACTCTGACTTCTCAGGCATTTCCATTATGGGCGGCTGGCTTTCCCAGACGACTGTGAACAATTACCACCCAAATCCAGAGAATGACTGATGTAGATTTCCACTCTCAAAAGGTATTCTCACGCTGCAGAGCAACAGAGGATGCTCAGGTCCGAGGGGTCGTGCCCTCCACATGCACCTGATCCCCCCCAAAGGCTCCACCTCCTGACGCCAGCGTGTTGGCCTCTGTGGTTGGGGGGGCAGGGTGGTAATCAGGTCACAAAGGGGAAGCCCTCATAAATGGAACGAATTTATTGCTCTAGTTCATTTAAAGAATTTTTCAATAACCTTTTATAGAGATTAAATTTTATTCCACTGCATGCAAATTACCATACTCTTTCGTTATATATCTAGACAGTTTCCTAAACTTTTTAGGAGGAACTGTACATACCAGCCAAGGGATCCAACAGGGGGATCAAGAGGTTACTTTTTAACTAACCAGCTCCATACCTTAGCAGTGTGTACACAGAATTACTCGCCCAGAACACCCCGACCCAGCAGGGAAAGGATGCTATGCCATTAGCACTAGCGTAGGAGAGCTCCCTGGTTTTATTTATCTCCTTCCCCAGATGTTCGCTTTCTGCACAAGGGAGTTTCGCAGCATTGAAAGTCAGGAGCCGACCCAGAGCTCCTCCACCCCACTACAGAAGCCTCACCTTCCGCGGACACGCAAAGACACACGCTGTCCTAAATAATACATCCAATCGACTGAGTCATTCATGTCTGACACTAGGGTCTGTCTCTCTATACTAGACTCACATACCTGGTTTTGATATGCTTCCCTGCCACTGTGAAGTTCATAGTCACCCTTCACCAACCATCTTATTTTTTAAATTAGAATTTCCTCTTATGAAAATTAAGTATTTAATAAAATGCATAAATGAATAAAAATCCCACTTATTTACCATTCATTTTGAAAAATAATGCATGATAATATTCCCCTCTCCTACCAAGAATAGCCACCATCAAGATAGTTTGGTGTTTATTATCGTTGTACATATTTACTATGCATATTTCCTATATAAATTCCAACTAAATAATATACAGTATTGTTTTGTATGTTGTAGTGAATACATACCTTTAATCACTTACGGTGTTTCTCAAATTTTCCTTTATTCTTTTTTTTAGTCTGTGCCACAATTTGAAATGAAAGTGTGAAACGGACTATTTCAAATCTCCCTCGAGTTTAATTTATGTCTATATATTTGCCTTTTATATGTCCACAGAACGTCCATGACGTTCTCCCCATTTGTGGTCTTCTATACTAATGGCCCAAAGTATAGAAAATTGGGCAGTTATTATGTGTGCGCATCTTGTAGATGAAAAAAGCAAGGATTTCAGAAGCTCTTTAACTTCCCCAAATCTCTCAACTAGGAAACAGGGACTTGTGCTTAGGTTTCTCTGCGTAAAAGGCCAGGCGCTTAACCTGGGCTCTGCCGCTTCTGAGTGCCTTGTGGTTACTGAGGCGCCACGCCGCCTCCTGCTGGGTCCTCTGAGGAGGGTGGCGCCATAAACAGCGTCCTACACCCGTGGTGCGCACGGCTCCCTTAGAATAGGTGCATCGTGAGTGCTCCTTCCTGCCACCTATTAATCACTTAAATAAATGGCCTCTCATGCTTTGTTGTTCAAAAGCTAAAGAGACCTAATAGTGCCATGAATCAGAAGAGAGCTGTCAGGTGACTCACGAGAGTCCACTTTCCCTGCCAGCAAACGCAGAGTGTGGCGTCTGATTTGCACCGGCAGCTCCTATACGTCCTACCAGAGTCTCAGTATTTGCAATGGGGGAACAGTGTATGGCTATTTTTAAGTCTTTTTTCACAAATTTCAGGTATGGAACTTAAGAATCATTCTTTAAAAGTAATAAGACAATATTTATCAATGAGGAAAAAAAGAAACAAAAATCTAGTACTTAGAAACAGGCCACAGCCTATGATTGCAACATCAGAATGCAGGAACTCCACACCTAGGACCCAGAGGGAACTTATCTGACCAAAAGCCAAACAAGCAGGAATTCAAAACACAATCTCCCAGAGCAGGGGCTAATCAAAAAAAAGAAAGAAAAAAGAAAAAAGAAAGATTACCAAGAAAGTATGTAGAGTCTTTACCCAGAAAAGTAACAGAATAGAAAGAAACCCAATTGCCCAATAACAGGAGGATGAAAAAAATGAGTCAAACAATACCCCTAAAAAAGAAAAAATTAAAGCCAAAAAAGAAAAAACTTAGCTTTGCGTTCACACACACACACAGTTTCAGTTCATTAAAACTAGTGAATTATTACTGCAGATACCAAAACCACAAACGTATGAATGAGTGCACATTGGAGAGGTTTTATGAAGTAGTTAGGAAAATATTAGCTAATATTCTGGGGAAAGTAGGAATAAATACCATAGATACTTTCACTGAACTTATTGTGTGGAGTGAGCACCTTGACTGTGAAGGGAAGAGGTCAAGTTCAGCAAGGAAATCAAGCGGGCAGCAGGAGGCCGACTGATCAAGGTGAAGCAAAGGCCCTTGATCAGGAACTGAAGAGTCATTCGCAGAACAAGGAAATCCGTGAACTAATCCAAGGTGTGATCAAAGGGGACCAGCTCGTGCTGTCACAGGGACGCCCAGGAGGTCATCGATTTGTTCTGTCCCACGGCTTCTCAAGCTGCAGTGCGCCTCAGAAGCACCCGAGGGCGAGTGTAAAAGGACTCTGGGCCCGTTCTTGGACGTTCGGATTCAGTGGATTCAGGATGGCACCCTGGAATCTGACAATTCCAACTTCCCAGGCAACACCAATGCCGCCGGTCCGAGGACCACGGGCTTAGAACCACTGGTCTCATTCTTTTCGACTTTGCAGGAGTGCAAACATCACTTGCAGATCTTATTTAACCTCTGAACCCCACGGCATGGTTTCTCCCTTGTGCAGCCTCGTTCATCAGATTTGGGAGGCTCCAGCCATCTGTGTTTTCTTCTCAAACACCTCAAGTGATTCTTATGATGAAGTGAGACTGTGTAGCATGAGTCTCAGTATTGCCTGGGGTGGCCAGGAGGAGAGCCGGGGGCGGGGGCGCTGCCCGGCACAGCCGTGTGTGTCCGAGCCTCCCAGGTCCAGCAGCGGCACCACTGGTCCATCCGCCCTGGACCATCCCCCGTGTTCTCCGCAGGCCAGTGACTGTGTCGTGGCAGAGCTTTGGAAGATGATGCAAAAAGCTTGACTAAAAATTACTTGAGAATTCAGACCTTGGGCACTCAGCAACCAGAACAGCTGCTCGACCCCTTACTCATCTTTGGAGACAGAAGTTTTGTGTTTTGGAAGAGGGTGTTGACTTTGATGTTTTTCATTGGGAAATGTCCTCAATTAACAATAAGCCAGAATACGTATCAAAATGAAGCATAATTTTTTGGTGTGACTTCCATTTAAAGAGACTGTTGACAAGCGTTATCTGCAGTTATTTTCTGGGTTCCCTCACCTTTCTCTGCTATCAACAGAGTCCCTCTATCAAACATTGCAATTCAGGGCAAATGTACAGTCTCTGTCTGGAATACAAGATTCTTACATATTTTTCTGCTTCTGATTTAGACTTTCATGAGGACATGGCGAATAAGAACCATTTTGGAAATAATTCAAAGTTCAAAATGTAAAATGGTACTTATATAACTTGAAGGTATGTTTTATTTCCTCTTGATTTGTGAGAACTGAATGCCAGTTGGAGAAGAAATTACTGCTCCCAAGCCCTCGCAAAAATGCTAGGAGATAAGACTATTTAAAGTTGATCTTAGAAGCTGTATGAATGACAAACCAAAAAGAATAATGTAAGCTGCCATTAAATATTCCCTTTCAAAAATGTGAGAATACACGTTATTTCTATTCTTCTCTTAGAGAGACTGCTGAGCTGAATGTTTCCCACAGCTAGTACATAACTCGTATTTCTAGTCATTCTCGCACTTCGTTGCCCACAGCCCCCGGGCGCTGTCCGAGGGGACGGCAGTCAGCCTAATCAGATACGGCTGGAACAGGGCGCTACGCACGGCGAGCTAAGCGTGTTTTCTGGGTACGTGCAGCGTTTCCGTAGCGCCTACAAGAATAAAAGTACTTTGTATCTAACACCATATTATCTCTATGAGAAAAGTGTTCGTTTCCGAAGGAAATTCTTCATAATTCTCAGGAATGCCCTTAGAGTCAGCAAAGAATTTTCATGAAAGGAGGAGCATCCATTTGAAGTAAAATAGCAGGGTTTTACTAGGGGAAAGTCGGAATCAGGAGAACTAGGGAAATGAGTCTGAAGAGCTCATCAGTTGGACTGGATAACCGAGCGCACTGTAACCACAAGGCATTCCGTGCACTTGTGTATATTTTAAGTGGTAGAGCAATATTTTTAAACCGACAGGAACGTGGCTAAATGGCTCCTATGTCAAATTAATTATTCTGAGTGTGAGAATTCTCTTTCAGAACAACATGATGCATGAAGATAAGAAAGTTCAACCTTCAGATGAATAATGTCACTTGGCAACTTGAAGATAACCCTTAATTGAATGAATTTTATACACAATTATTGAAACACACAACATTTTTGTCACCTACACAAACAGTGTAAAATGAATCCTATTCATATCCGTAAGAATGTTCTATTATGACCTTTTTCAGGAATGCTGGCAGTGTTTCTGGACATATACAAGACTAGCGCTTGCAGCCCTGGGTGGTGTGGCTCAGTGGACTGAGCACCGGCCTGAGAACCAGGTGGTTGCCAGTTCGATTCCAAGTCAGGGCACGTGCCTGGGTTGTGGGCCCAGTCCCCAGTGGGGGGTGTGTGAGAGGCAACTGTCTGAGATGTTTCCTCTCTAGAAATGAATAAAGGAAATCTTAAAAAAAAAAACAAAAACTCGTAGAGTCTTGGATTAAGTGAGAAAGTGACTTCCAAGAGTAACTGAACCCTCATGTAATAGTGAAGTTGTTGGCCCTGGAAACTGGACAGAATGTGAGGGGTGATTTTTCCTCGGGCAGCACGGGACTGAGTCCCTGGGAGGATAGGCAGTCCCAGAGCGTGGCCTGTGGTCGCCTGTTCTCCACCCACGGAAAACTGCAGCCGTGGGGTGTGGGCCATGCACAGGGTACCTTTGGGCTCCAGCAGAGAACAGGATTCTGGGGAGTTGCAGGTTGGGTTATTTTTTCTTCATATTAGCAACAAAAATGTTAGAGAACTTTGTATAGCATCTACTAACATCCTGCCTAAGAAATGTGTTGGGGAATTTACCATGGAAAACTCTGGCATGTCGTGATCATCCTAAATTATCGTTCGACCTGACACCCCCCTGTTAAGCAATGGGTTCCTTTATGGAGCTCCCCTCTGCATACGTGGAAGCTGGGGGTGGCTTTGAACCCCCATAAATCTTGTTTCACCTGCCTGCCTACTCATCCTATTTCCTGAGTGATTAACCGAGCGTGAGGTCACCTACATTTCTGCACTCTGAGTGTGTGCTGTTTATGTTCCCCTTGCCAAAGCTCTCCTACTTGTTGCTAGAGCTGCTTCTTGCTCTTGGACGGAGGGAGAGTGCGGGTCTATGACGCCCTTAGCGGCAGGGTCGGCTGCCGCGTCTCTCCACCCAACCGGCCTCGCCCCGACATGGGACTGGCTGTGGGCTCAACCTGCGAGCTTTTCCACTTGGGTCAGAGTCTGGAAGTTCTTAAAAATAGTTTTAAGTGCTAAAGACAGACCTAGCATCACCGCAGTCGTTTTAGGTGTTTATTCCAAGCAAATGAAAGCACGTGTGCCACTGCAAAGACTTGGTGTGAGCGCCGACAGCAGCTTCATCTGCCGGAGCGAGACCCTGAAGTCAATCGACCCAAATGCCCCCAAAGAGATGAACGGATCAACAAAGTATGGCAAAGCAATACTGTGGCATACCACTTAGAAACAAAAAGCGTTTATCAATACATAACACAACATGTATGAATCTCAAAATAATTACTGTGAGAAAATCCAGACAAAATCATAATTTATGATTGCCTTTGTATAAAATTCTAGAAAATTCAAACAAAACACAGATGAGTGATTGCCCAGGTCACGGAGAATGGGCGGAGAGAGCTGGAATGAGGAATGAATAGGCGGGAGGACACTTTCCCCGGGGGCGGGGTGGGGGGGCAGTATGTTCAGTATCAGACAGTGTTTTCACTGACATATACATGCCGAAAGACACAGAGCAGACACTTTAAATGAGTGCAGTTTAATTTTGCAGGTCATAAAGGATTTTAGTTAACTTTCAAGAGAAAAATATGGGGCCATAGTTCCCCCCCATATGTCACATGTACCCACTCAAGAGGCTTAAGTATTGTTTGTAAAATAATCTCACAAACTTAATCTTTCACTCCCTCGCCAACGCGCACTCACGGCCGTCTCTGTGCAGGCACGTGGGGGATGACATCACTGATATGATACGTTTATGAAGCTCTGCGAGCAGTGCTAGCCACCGTTATAGTCCTCGAGCCGACAGGACATTCCTGTTTGATGTTCAAATAATTTCATTATCAAGATGAATAATAGGATTGACTTTGACGACTTTCTTAATTACTGATTTTGACAGGAAGCCAACACTAATTAGAATTTCATTTTTAAAAAAATGAGCACACTGCAATCAGCCAAACCTCCTTCAATTAAATCACAGCTCTAATATTGCCCAAGTTGTCATTTTAATTACTGCATAATATATGTAGAAAAATTAGTATTTATGTTAATATTAAAATACTACTTTATAAACAGAGTAATTCATATGTGAATTTGGGGAAGTTACTGCAATTTCTGTGTGACAGAATATAGTATGTGACGGAGACATAAAATCTATGTTTGATGCCTCGGTTACACTTAAGAACTACTGGTTTCTAAAGAGTGACCTTTCCTAATTATGTCAGAAGTGAAAAACGTTTTACCCTCCTATGGAAATGGGACAAATACAGCAACCAAAATAAAACCCAGACGCTGTTGTTGAGGCTGAGCCGTGGGGATGCAGACTGAGCGTGTTTCCAAATGTCATCCAGCGGAAGACAGGGACAGACGGGGCAGGCCGGCATGGCCTCCCTCAGGCAGTTCCCCCGAAACAGAGCAGACTCAAGCAGAGGAGGGGCCCCGTGGCCCCCCAGCTGGCGGGCCTGGTGTGAGACTCATTGCAGTCCTACCTGGAAAGCCAGGCAGTCACTTCCACCCCTTGAGAAGTACAGACACACATGTCTGCGGTGGTGATAGGAGTCCGCCCTGTGTTTAAAATCATGGAAGGCACGGGTCAGGAGACTCCATGTGCCCAGCCGTCTCCGGAGCTCTCTAAGCGTCCACTCACCCAGCTGCCCCTCAGGCCGTGCTGTGCTTTCCAACACCTGCAGACACTTCGCTCCTGACGGTCACGCCCTTTGCGCTCTGGGTGGTCAAGTCTGTGATGGCATCTCGGGCTCTCAGCTGTGGCCTGCAGGGGACAGCTGCCACTCTGCTTCTGCGGAACGCAGGTGCCCGTCTCCCCCAGGCCCCTTTGGCGCACCCCCTCAAATCACAGTCCACCGGTCGGTCCTCGATGCTGGAGTAGATCCACCACAACGTGCCCAGCTTTGTACCTCTCGCACACATGTCTTCTGGCTGCCGTGACAGTTCTGGTATTCGCACTTGACTTTCTCTAAGCTTCCCAGGGCTTCCCTGCCAGAGCGCCAGCCCTGTCTCCCGGGGCCCTGCCCCGGCGTTCACTCTGTTCATGGAAGGTGGTTCCGCGTAAGTAACAACATCTAATGACGTTCCGTCTGATCCCCTTGTCCCGGCTCCTGCCGCATCCACTCTCCTCCACCTCCTGCCAGGACCTGTGGACCTAGTCTTCCCGCTCGCTGAAGACAGTGCTGTTGCTCCCTCAAGGTGACACAGCCCTTCCTGCATCGGGTTAGACAGTGACCATCACAGTTGTTGGCTTTATGGCCAGGAGGGGAGGCGGAGCAGACCCTGAGTGAGGCATGGACAACAGGAGTGGACGCTTCAGAAGGTCCCATAAGTGAATGACGCTTTGGGTTTCAAGCGTCAAGTGCACTCACCCCGGGTTCTCCGTCTCTTGGCTCTGGGTCCCACCCCTTCAAACCAGGACCCTTACAGGAGCACAGCGCCTTCTGGGCCAGAGAACTCAGTCTTGGCTTCAGCTCCACTGCTGTCGTGGGGACTTGGGCTGGGCAGGGCCAGTCTAAAGGTGGTGGGGATGTGAAGGACACGACCGGTGTGGGAGTGGCTCAGGCGTGGGAGGGAGCTCTGTCCACACACGAGCAGGACCTCTGGGCGACAGAGTTGGAGCTCAGAGTCTGAGGTCGCGTCGACTTTTAAGTGGGCTTCCTCTCCAGATTCTGTGAATGTCGAATTTAGCACGGTGTAGGGGAAGGTCATTCAGATCTGGCCAGGAAGTGGGGGAGGAAAGAGAAACTTCAGTGTCACCGAGGCCAGCCAGGCAGCTGGTAGGACTCTAAGCCACACGTTTGAGTCATTCTGGTCCAAGATGAACAGAAAGAGCAAGGCAGAACTGGAGTGCAGGCCAATCTGCATGCATCGGACCGGCCGGAACAGAGCAGACACCCTCGGCCTCTCCCAGGCTGCGGCCATCTCCTCTGGCCCCTCGGTCGACCGCGGACGTGGCTGCCTCCCATCCTCCTCTCTCAGCTTCTTTGCTTCTGCGGTGTCCTCTGAGGGGCAAGACTTCCCACCCACAAGGTGCACGGGAATCGAGGCCACGGGGAGGGGTGAGTAGGCAGAAGCCGGGGCCGGAGCACAGGGGGCAGGCGAGGGATTCCAAAGCACGGTCTCCAGTCTCGTAGCCAGAGGGCCGCTCCTTGGTTCGGGGAGAGGAAGGGGTCAGGCGGCCAGTGCTGCACTGCACACTCTGGGACAGCTGAGGGAAGGTGACGTGGCGGCAGGGCTAATAGCCGTCATTTTACCGACAGGGAAGATGCTACCCAGGGATGGAGGAGAACAATGACTGAATCTTTTTACTGGAACGTATTCTGAGCAGAGGAAAGGGGATAGGGACCACGGGGCATGATGTATGTGAGGAGGCAGGAGACGCTAAAGGAACAATAACTTAATTTATTGTTCATTCCTTAGGCTGTTTAAGAAAATTAAATGGAATCAATCTATTATTTGATCAAGAACAGGATGTGGATACAGTGTCTTAAGATAAAAGAGATGAATGTTTAAACAATATTAGCAATTAAAATAAACAAAATGTCCATATTGAAGCCAACGGAGCTAAAAGTCTATTTCCTTTATTTCTTTATCGACTTCCCTCAGGAAAAAAATAAGACCATAAAGTCAGTAATTGCATGAACATTTCCTTTTAATGTCATAAGGGTTGTTGAATTCTTAGCAACTGGATTACCCTTCTGTAACACGGGTCTAATGTGGACACAGACGTGATTGTTTTCTTCCTTTCTGAGTGTATATATAAACTAACCCCATATTATTAATTTAGGTACCTGTCCACATGAAGCAATTTCCTTTAAACTTGTTTTAACTGAACAGTCTCCTAGTAATAAAACTCTAGTATCTGGCATAGTTTAGAGAAAGAGTGGTTGAGACTTTAGAGAATATTATTAACTTTCAGAAAGAATCCCGAGTTGGTTATTCTCTTTGGGAAGATAAGGGCTAATCACAAAAGGGAAATAAAAAATTTTGTAAACTTCAGATTGGAGAAAACACAAAAGCTCCCAGAAAAGAACGGATGTCACGCACTATCACCGACGACACCATCAGTGAGTGTGTAGTGAATGCCTGTGCAGAGGGCTGTTCTTGGTGACACAGACACGAATATTCAAACCTCCTCGACAGGGAACGAATGTGCCTGGCCAGGGCCAAGAGCAAGGTGCCTGTGGGGTGGGCATACGGCCATGGGGAGGCCAGTAGGACGTGATGCTGGAGGGGCCCTGTGGCCAGGTGCGGTGGGGCATTTCTGATTCTGTGTGACGTGTGAGGCTGGAGGGTCATGAGCAGCGAAGAGACCCCATTAGACCTGAAACGACTGCTCAGGTTGATGTGTGGAGTCTAGATTGCAGGTGGACAGACTAGATTATAATAAGGGATATGGGGTTATTGCCTCATTAGGTGGGTGACAGACAGGGGCTAGTGTCAAGGTAACAGTTGTTGGCACGTGATCAGACGTGGGATGTGTTCTAAAGGCAGATAACGGATATTCTTCCGTTTTACTGGCGTGTGAGAAAAAAACAGTCAGGATGCTTCCAACGGATTTGGCCTGAGCAGCCACATGAATAGGGTTCACACGTGATGAAATAGAAGATTTGGGGATGGATATCCAGACTTCTGTCTGGCACATGAAATCTTAGCAGGAGGATACATAAATCTATGGTTTAGGGAGATACTGGAACTAGAGAAAAATCGTGGAGTCATCAAGGTATATATGTATGCCGTCAGCAGTCACAGAATTAGTGCAGTTCTAGAATTTTTAAATAAATGAAAGAACACAGCATGCATTCTCATATCTAGCTTCTTCCCCTCAATATTATGTTTGAAGGAGGTCTGGGGTAACCTACTGTATCTCATATAATTTATGCACCCATTCTTAGTAAACATCATGCTGTTTATTAAAATGCAGTCTTTATGATGTTAATAAAATTGAGTCTTTCACTGGACGTGCGTTACTGTTTCTGTTATATGTGTGTCTGGGAGCGGAACGGCTGGGCCATCTGTTTGGCGTCGGAACACCCAGCCAGATGATTTCCCAAGGATGCTGCACTGGCCTGAAGTGTTACCGGCAGCATGTGCGGTTCTCGTCACTGTATTTTCAGCAGCTCTTCTGTCTCCTTTTAGCCGTCCTGGTTGCTTTGAGCAAATATTTCAATTTGCATTTCCCTAATGACTAATGAACTTAAACACCTTTCCATATGTTTCATTTGCTATTTAAGTACTCTCTGTTTTAACTACTTTTCCTGTCGACGCTATTACAGATGCCCTGATTTTCTCCCTCTTTGCCCACCCCCACACTCCCTTTCCCCTGGCCGTCCCCACAACGGCTGTGTCTTTGGGTCATGCATACGTGCCCATTCCTAATTCTTGTTATTATATTTTTCAGTTCTAGAAATTCTGTTTGATTCTGCTTATGGATTCTAACTCTTTGGAGATGCTCTAAATTTTTATCTGTCCTCTCAATCTGTCATTTCCTTGAAGTTATTAATTATAGCACTTTTGAGGTCCTTCAATATATGGATCGCCTATAGGTAAACTTCCATTCCTACTTTTTGCTGTTACCTTTGTATTCCCTTGGGTTGCTGGGGACAATTTTTATTAGAATCCAGGCATTGTGTCTAAAAATTATGAAGGCTCTAGATGATGTGAATGCCTCTAGAGAGATTTAACATGCTGTTCATTTTTAATCTAGAGGTACTAGTATTTTTAATTATAACTTTGTCAAAGATTATGTTCCTTTGTTTGCCAAAATTTCAAACAATAAAAATGGATAATTAGCCTGGCTGGTGTAGCTCAGTGGATTGAGCGCGGGCTGGGAACCAAGCAGTCCTGGTTCGATTCCCAGTTGGGGCACATGCCTGGGTTGCAGGCCGGGTCCCCGGTGAGGGCCATGTGAGAGGCAACCACACATTGCTGTTTCTCTCCCTCTCTTTCTCCCTCCCTTCCCCTCTGTCTAAAAATAAATAAATAAATAAAATCTTTAAAAAAATGGATAACTATTCTCAGCAAGTGTAAACTTAAACAGCAAAGAAACATGTTTTATTCTGATATATGTGTGGCCAATATGGAAATTAAGCACCATAATATCGTCATTTGAAGTTCTAAACTGTTCTTTTATAGTGTAATAACAAAAGTGTATTTAGTGATGTGAAAATATGTAAATATTTTGTTTTAATCTATCGGAAATAGCCTTAAATATTATGTAGCATCTTAGAACAGTGACTTCATTGCAAGGTGCTCCCCCCCAAGAAAAAGCAGGTTTTCTAGTTGACTGGAGCCCCTGTGGCCTTCGATGAGATCAGCTGTTGCCTGGTCTTTCCCAGGGGGCAGGGGCCCTGTGTCCCCAGTGTTTTAGGTGAGAGGTTTTGTGGTGATGGACAGATGAATTACCTACAAGATTGCTTTTTTAAAAAAATAGATGAATTTGAATCCCATGATAACATTTTCGGAAGACAGTCATTCAGTAAAGGATTGGATATGAAGTCATCTAAATATCTGTGAATTCCAGTGTTCTCAATCATCCTTAGAGCCAAAGGAACTTCCAAAATAAACACCATTTGTGGGCTGATGTTTATTGGTTCATGATTATTTTAACTCCAGTTGACAGTCACTGTCTACATGTGTATTGTACATGGTGTGTGTGTGTGTGTGTACATTGTCTATACATTACAGCTTCAGTGATGCAAATCAATGTGTCTTCAGAGCATGTACTTATCTAAAAGGTAGTGGCAGAAAAGTCAAGCCTTTATTTGAGAGAAATTTAAACTGACTTCTGCATTAAAGTGACTTTAGACATTTTCAACATTTGCTGAAAGAACATACAATTAAATAATATGATGGAGCTTGTTTTAAACTATTGGGTTTATAAATACTGTTACCAGGGTAATGATTCTAATTTAATGAAAACATCCTTTGACTGAATCAGACTTGGGAATTAAAGAGTTCAGTTAATAATTTATGCAGTGGATGACAAAACAGAAGTAACCTTTGCTTATTAGGAGGTCTTTAGCCATTTTTTTTTCAGATGACAGAGTGGCTTTAATGGATTCCCAAAATGCATAACAGTCAGAGAAACAAATTAGTTTATAATAAATAAATGAGGATTATTTCCTCTCTAGGGCTTTTAGGAGAAAGGCAGCTGGCAATGGGTGTTTTGGGAGATGTTATTACATGACTATCACCTTATTAAAAGCTGAACCGTGGAGTGATTACGAAGTGAACATTAGGAGCGAGGCTGTCTTGCTTGCATGCGCGCTCTGCCCCCACTAGCGGCAGGACTTGGACAGAGTTACCCTGTCTCAGTTTCCTCCTCTTTACAACTGAGGAAATAATAGTATTGACCAACAGGGTTAGCGCTGGGATTAAATGAGTGTGCATGAGTTTCTCTGAGCAGCACCCTGCAAGGCGCTATTGCTCCCATCAACACCCAATGTTGAAATCGTTTCTGAGCAGGACAGGTAATACATTCACATGTACCTGTTATCTGGAAGCACAAACACACTTCCATTTACTCCTCTTATGATGGAAAATCCACTCCGAAGGCATGCTGAAAATGAACATTTGTAATTGCCCGCGGTGTCACGGGCTTTGTCGCAGGGCGTGTAGAATTCCTCTAGAGGGGACATGGCAGGGAAAGTTCAATGCTAAGCACGTATTTCCCAATATCAACAGCATTCTTTCCTTGTGGCACAGGAAAGGTTTGTTTCCATGTAGCATGTGCAAGCTCTATTTACGCCCTTTCCGTAAAAGTCGCCCCTCTGCCATCTCCCATGTGACTGCCTCTCCCGCTTAGAAGCACGCCTTGGATTCAGACAACGTGCTTTGTGCTGGGGACAGCTGTTGGCAAGGTGTCCTTCCTTCCCTCAAAGAGGTTTTGTTTTAGTTTTGTCTACTTTAGGGGAAAAAGGCACGCGGTCAATGACAACACAGTATGAGGAGAGTTGACAAGGGGACATTCTAAGGTGACGAAAATCTCCCGCAGCCTGACTGGATGGTGAGAGGTGCACGCCTGTCGAAACACGGAGCTCTCCAGGGACAATCGTATCTCCAGGAGCCTGCCGTTGTGCAGGACCTGCATCATGACAGAACTCCCCGTGATGGGCGCGGTCATCGGCGTGAAGGATAAAGACGCCTCCCGTGTGTGCTCACGCAGTTCTGCACCAATTTCGCCTCATTTTCTCTTTATGCTCATTCGCCTCTATTCTAGTTTGCCTTGCAATTTCATTTTTCTTTATCTGTTTTATTGTCCTCTCTCTCTGTTTTTTCCTGTAACCTCCACCAAGGTCTAGCAGTAGGCTTAAATCTGATCATATGTTCTGGTAGTGGGCCATAAGCGCCCCGAGCGTCACAAAGCAAAGTACTGCAGCATATTAAATGCAGAAGTAGACACCAAAATTCATCCATTTTCTTCCAAGCTACACAGTAAAGAGACATGCAGAAATGGAATTCTATATCAAGAGTCTCACTATATTTTTGTTTTTTAAAATGTACTTTCCATAAAGTATAATTTAATGTTAAAATGTGGCAGGGTTATCACTGTTGTTTTAAGTATATTAATATATATGTATCTTAAAATTATCTTGGTTCAAATTTACAAAATGGCAGATAGTAGGTATATCCCACACAAACAAATCTTTTTGGAGGCCCAGTGATTTTTACCTAAGACCAGAAAGTTTGAGGAACACTAACTTAAGATATATAACAAAAAAAAATGTATGGACGGTTATTATTTCCCTTCTACACACAAAGAAATTAATTCTCAGTTAAGTCAAGTCATTTGGCCAGTGACACGCAGCTAGACTATAGCAGAGCTTGGGTTTTGACTCAGGGTTTGATTTAAGGAATGGTTTTGCAGAGTAAAGAAATATAAGAGAAATGAAGGAAAAGGAAAAAATAGATTTAAAAAGATAAAGCAAATGGGGCACTGAAATCGCATCCCGAGGGAGCGGACCACGGGACCATTTTATCAGACTGTGTTCAGGGTCTAGCGCGCTTTCAGCCAGTGTCTGCAGTTTCTAGTTCTAGACGTATTCCGCGGACATTTCTGGAAGATTTTATTGTTATTGTTGTTTTTTCATTTTATATTCTTCTTTGTTGTGTCATGTTATTTTTAGCTTTTGCCTTCCCAGTTCCATGGAGAGAAGTTAGGCTTGGCTGTAAGAGTCTTTGTTGGAGCCAGCGGCGGCTTCAGGAAACTGTAAAGGGCCCGTGTCCTGCACCGTCACCCCGCTGTCCTCCTCTCCCCCGCTTCTCCGTCCTTCAGGCCCCACCTGCTCCTGGGCGGCGCGCTGCTCTGACGCTTGTTGAGGTTCCCTCGCTGCGGCGGATGGATGTCTGAGAAATTTCAAAGTATTTCTCCTGAGTCCACAGTTCGGAATTATTCTTTTTCCTCTAAAAACACTAAAATCATGTTCCATTGTCTTGACATTCTTCTGTCTTACTTTGGGAATCCATAACTTGCCATTACTAATTTAAGGAAAAGCAATAATATGGTAATTTTTGCCTCCGTCATATATATATATATATATATATATATATATATATATATATATATATATATTTTAATGTACAGTCTAGCTTATATAAAAAGGCAGGTAAGGTCTGTGTTTTCAAAGAGCTTACTTTCAGAGAAGCATAGACAAAAATGATTAAATTAGTTACAATTTATTGAAACAAAAATGGTCACTGCAGATACTAACAAGGATTATTGTGAAAGAAAAACAGGAAGTGGGATGTGAGTCAAAAGACAGTAAGTTGCTCTTTCTAGACAGGAAAGAGAAGGCCTCTGAGGCAATGTGAACGGAAAGGTAAACCATGTGAAGGAGCCAGGTGAAGGGGAAGAAGAGCTCCTGGTCAGAGTGGACCACAGTGTAAGTTCTGTGTGCAGAACTGACCTCGGCGCTCAAAGGCAGAAGGAAGCCAGGGTTTGCCAGGTCACAGCGGTGCGTGGAAGGAATCAGGTCAATAGCTGGATGAGAACTAGGTCATACAGGGCTTCAATGTCAAAATAAGAAATATGTATTCTCCACGCACAGGGAAAACACAAGGAGGGGTTAAAACCAGAGCGAGGTGGCTGCACTGACGGTTATAAAGGTTACTCCAGCCTCGTGGTGCATTTGGAGGGTGTAACTTTACCCAGTGCGGGCCTGCACCAGGGTGGGCGAAATACAGAGAGCGTGGTGCGGGGAGGCAGGCCAGAGCCTGGTGGGTGGGGGGAGGCGTGCTGAGAAGCAGTCCAGGCGGTCACTCAAGTCGGCCCTGCCTGTCCAGGGGGAGTGAGGAGTGGAGAGGGGGGGCGGCTGGAACCGAGGCCTGGGCAGCGTGCGAGCTGCTGGAACGAGTCGGTCAGACCCGTGGGCAGCACACCCGCCCGGTCACGTCGTAGGAAGGTGCACACAGGCGAGGAGGGGGTTTCCTGTCCGCTCGCAGGAGCCTCTGCTGGTTTTTCTAAGGGTTTCTTTCAACAACTTCCAATTTACGGTGATTGCTTCCACACCTTGCAGATACCCTGTTCTGCTAATTTGTGGTGAACAACATCCAGCTATTGGCAAGTTAGGACTCTTTTTGTTTTTTCTTTTTCAGTATTACAACGATGCTTTTCAATCCTTGTCACGTAAAAATGGTTTCAAGACAGATTTGATTCTTTAGTAAGCCTTTTAAATGTACTTATCGCTTGAAAACATTCCACATTTTCTTTTTATTTTAATGTAGTTACCATGGGAACTATGTGGTGTCTTGCTATTTTGCCTCAAAAATGAAGCCATGTCCGTTTAGACAAAAGTGATAGAGCATGCAGTGCCCCGGTCTCTCCGTACCTGTCTTCTTCGTGGCTGCCGTTCTGATAGCTTCTAAATTCTGAACGTACAATGCCAGCCTGCCCCGGGCTGCGCGGCGTGTCCTAGCTCTCTGGCTTCCTGCTGCTGCAATGTAAATACTGAATGGCCACCCAATCTTACCACTTGAGCAACAGCCGTTCTGCAGGTTCTCCAGCGACAGTCCTGCGGTGAGCCAACGGCCGTGGGACTGAGGGGCCTGCAGGCAGGCGCCGAGGGCTCACAGAAAGTGCTGGGCAGGCGTCTAGCGACAGGGACGCTGCTGCTGGCCGGCTCAGGAGGCTGAAGGCGTCGGCTGCGTGGCGTGTGCCGGGACTGCGGGTCTCAACGGCAACGCCAGCGTCCTGGGGCGAGTTGCATCGGCTGCCTGTCTCAGCACACTTGGACTAGCTTCTGAACCACCTTTCCTGGGGGCGCCTGGCAAGGGAGAGCTCCGCTGTTGACCCTCCCGTATCTATTGCCCCCTTGAAACCGTGGAGCCTGGTTTTATGTGGGGGGCAGCCCCCCGCGTCTCTAGCAGGGGACAATCGCAATGAGCTGTTGAAGGAAAGTGAGTCCATGAGGCTCTGGAACCTTTAGAAAAAGTTCTGACTCAGCGGCGAGGCCGGCGCTGTCACTTCCTTCTCTCCTTGCCCCTTCCTCAGACGCCTGCTACCTCCGAGGCCACACGGAGGGCTCCGGGCCTCGAGCTCGGGATGGCTGGAGAGAAAGACCGAGCTTCTGATGTCCCCCTGGAGCCTCCCCAGGGGCCTCTGGTTTCGTGTCGTAAAGAAGAAAACAAGCCTTTGTATGTTGAAGTCAAATGTTTCCTGTAACACGCGCCAAACTCAGGACCTACAGGTGCAGCTGTCGCGTGACCACCTCCTCAGTCAGCACCTGCTGCCAGCGCTCATTCTCTCTGAGGTTTGCTGTATGTTATTCTGCAGGGTTCGCTCGGAATCTTCCCTTCGACCTTCACAAGGACGCTGTGAAGCATATCATCATCTCCGTGGCTTCGGAGACAGAACTAAGCCGCACAGCGGCGGCTAGGCTGACGTTCCAACCAGTTGGCCAACTTCTCGTGTTTCTTGAACTGTGATAATAATTATTAACCTTTTAAAAAAGAACAGTTGTGCAATACACCTAAGAAAAATAGCGCACTCCTATCAGTAATACTGACTGACTATAGCAGTGGTTATTTCATTTCAACCTATTTATGCAGGATCCCTGAAGGTTAAGCCAGTTATCTTAGAGTATCTAAGAATATACATAATTGGAAAAAGTTTCCCATGTGATTCTAATAAGCTTGGCTCTGACTGATAATCACATTTTATGCTGCAGAAGGAGGACTAATATTAAGACAGAGGAAGTTGTCAGTGATAGCACACGATGCTGCTTTTCAAGGGCAGATGCTTTTAGAGGTGATGGTGATGACGTAAATATATAAAAGATGATCTTTGGATTGAGCATTAATAAGCATTAAGGACAGTCAGAGGTAGTGATTTCAGGGGCCTGATTATCATAGCAACATAATTCATGGAACTTCCATAGGTGTTGCAGAAATGTTTTGGGCTAAGACAGTTTATTCAAGAGATTTGTGAAGGACATTTTATGTGTGTGTGTGTGTACACGTATAGATACATATATGTGTGTGTACATGTATGTACATATCCTACCTGATGATTGCGAAAGGGTTAAGTAAAGCAGAAGAGATCTGTGCTTTTAAAAGGATCAAGACCACCGAGGCTGCATCGATAAAGAGAGGCTTTGAAGAAACAGAGGCGGAGAAGCAAGGGAAAAGGAAGAATTAGTACATAACCAGTTCCTAAACAGGTCTTTTCTCCCCTTGAGTCACGAAGGTAAAAAAAATAAATAACAAGGAATTCAACTTGATCCGTGGGTTGTATATGAAGTAGTAGTGAATACATTATTTCAGAAATGTAGTAAAAAGCTTGCTGGTTGGTAAAAGCCCACGAGTTTCCTGGGCTTGTGCTATGTTACGGTCCCTGTGAAGGTGAAGCGCTGGAGAGAAGAACGAAAGTCTGTCTCTACCCCAGGGCCCATGCCCAGAGGTCAGGTGCTTCGGGCTCTGCTCAGAGACGTTTCCTAAGAATTGCAGAAGCCCCGAGAGGCACCAGAAGAAACTCAGCAGCCACACTGGCCTGTCTGCTATTGTGTGCAGAGTGGGTTTCTGAATTTTGAACAATAGTAAAATCAATAGAAATCCCAGAGGCCGTGTATTGTTACTATTGCTTCCTATGCGTCTATGACAATAATTAATCTCCCAGTGCACCATGGGCAGGACATTCCGCGGTAGCAAGGACTCCACTGTGACATCTATGGAAAGGGTGCAGTGTGTCCCCTGAGGATGGCAGAGTTGTGAGAAGCTGTCACCATTCACAAAGGACATGCAGACGCTTATTGCAAGGTTAAGTGACATTTAATTTGCATTTGTCCTGTATGGCGTTTCTGAGAGCTGCTGAGCATTCTGAAATGCTGCTCGGATCTTTTAAAAATAAAAACCCGTTGCCCTGGCTGGTGTGGCTCAGTGGATTGAACCAAAGGGTTGCCAGTTCTATTCCCAGTCAGAGCACATGCCTGGGTTGTGGGCCAGGTCCCCAGTAGGGGGCGCATGAGAGGCAACCACATATTGATGTTTCCCTTTCTTCCTCCATTCCCCTTTAAAAACTTTTTTAAAAAATAAATAAAAATAAAAATAACCCATGCTCGAGCCTCTCCCCACATCCACCCTTTACCATTACAACAGGAGGTAAAATATACATGTCAGCTCAGTGTGTTTCACCTGAATATTCTAGCAACTAACACTAGATTGTTCTTCCTCCATTTTGTCCATCAGACCTGTATTTGCTCATCCTCTTGCCCCCTTTCCACCCCATGCCAGCACATTTTAGGGAGCATCTCTCCATCGCGTGTTTAATGTGGGGACTGAATTCCACAGGGGACCTGACAGACAGCAGGCCCTCCCTTTGCGGAGCTGACCAGCTCGTTGGGAAATTTTAAACAGCATCTCCCAAAATGTGTCACTATGACAGGCTCACAGCCATATAAAGAGTTAAAAATATTTTAATACATTGTGCTAAGTACAAAACTGTGACACCTGTGTAAGGTGACATGCCATAGTGTTATGTGATTGATTGGTGAAACATTTCAAATAAAAGCCGAGGTAGACAGTATAATTCTTAGAAGTTTTCATAATCTGTCATCTGTCCCTGTTCAGCTTTCTAATGCATCCGGCGCGCTATCAATCTGTCATGCAGGGTGTTCGAACCGGCCGGGCCACTCCACCCCTTCCAGCTGGGGAACACCTTCGGGTGTGAACACCTTGTTCCTTGTGTTTAGAGCTTAAATGTCCTCTTTCCCATGTTCAATGCAAGGTTTTTATGTGGAGAGCCCATGGGCTCCCTGGGGAGCCAACACAAAGCCCTCGGTCCCTCCTGGCCTCTGTGTGAGGAGGGACCTGAATCGGTCCCCGCAGAGTGACTCACAAAGGTTTGCGTCACCAAGGTGCTTTCTTTAGCTTAGGAGGAGGGTGAGACATGTCCCCAAAACTTGAGTGGAGCCCGAGACCAGACGTTACCGCGCCCGCCTTCTCCAGCTGTGCCCAGAAATGCCAGCAGCGCTTCATTGTCCAGCAGCATCAATTCCTGTCCTGTAACCCATTGACCTGGGTTTTCCATAACTCGTAACTGAAAAATTGTCACCGAGTTTTACACTTTGAGAATGACACAGGGGACGGGTGTGTTAGAGAGCCATGGTGAAGTGTCTACAGATGACGTGATACCCAGGATTTGTTCCAACATACCTGTGATGCAAAGTCGTAGGTGGATATATGAACCAGGTTAGTTAAAAGCTGGTTACTTCTGAAGCTAGGTGATAATAATTATTTGGATACTATAATCCACTCTCTCATTCTGTGTGTTTCTGAACACTTCCATAATAAATTAAAAATAATATAAAAACATAGTTTCTTTTTACCTTCCTTAGAAATAATCTTGTATTTGTCTAACTGTAGTGATACAGGTGATTTGAGCACTCAGTTACATCAGTTTTCAGATTAGGGTTAATATTTTTTAGTAAGATTCTTATACTTGGTAGGTTATCCATTACTACTTTTACCTTCTTTATATTACAAAATTGATTTTAAGAAACCCTGCTTCTGAAATTTCCTCCTTTGATTTTTAAAATCTATTCATTCTGACTAATCTTTTAACTTTTACACAGAGATCCTGCCTCCGGCTGTTTCTAGAGTATAAAACCGGCATTGTGTTTCTTGAGTCTGTTGGTAGAAAATTCAGCCCCAGCCCTTTGCCTTGAGGACACCTAGTCTTTCTCGGAGAGTCACCCATGATTTTGTCCTGTGAAACACCTACACTGTTGCTTTGCCGTCACCTCCAGCTGTTGGCTGGCTCTGGCCACTGATCACAGCCTTTCTTGGCCACGAGTGGGGAATGGTTGCTTTCCATCCCTGCCTCCTTGCATTCTGAATTGTGTGGCAGACTTTTAATTACTCATAGTTCTTCCTGAGATCAAGCTATAAAAGTTTATAGGATTTAATGGAACCCTTAGGAAGAACAGCTTTGAGTTAATCACTAACACAGAGTCCCTTAAACCTGCTACTAGATGGGAATGTTTTACAGCCTTCTGGTCCGTTCTCACGGGACGTGAGAGCACAGCCCATTCTTATTTCCAACCTTCCTGCATTTAACGGGTCCCAGCTGTCCCCCATCATCACAGGTGACCAGAGCAGACCTAGCTATTGGCAGAGGTCAAGTTGCCATAGTTTCCAAAGATGCGGAGAGTAAGTTACCTCAACCCACCATTTCAAGACCCCAAAGCGGTCCCTGCTGCCTGAAACCTAGCTGGGACGGGAAGGTCAGCCAGTCATTGGGGGCAGGAGACCCATCCCCTTGCTTGTCCTTTCTAAGTGGTGCCTTTTATATAAGACATGGACACATGGTCTTGAAGACGACGGAAATAAAAAATCTAAGGGAAGACATTTGAAAACAAGAATATAAAATCAAAGAAAATTCAGTCAAAGGTGGTGTCACTTTTGGCTGCCTCGTCCCAGCCACCCACTCTGGCACCTTCCAGGTGAAGCCTGCGCGCCTGGTTCAGACACCGGAAACTGGTCCTCTCTAGGGTTGTCGCTGACTAGCACTGGCGACAGCACATACAGCCTTGTTTTTCAGGGGGCAAGGGGCGTGGGCCTGCGGGTTCACCTGAGCCTGTACCGCCCGCCGGCCCCTGGCGGCACTCACAACATGCCCACCACTGTGCAGAGACGGCCGTGCACTGTCAGCGCGGTTCTGCAGTGCAGAGCTGAGCCCCGCCGGCCCCAGCCACCACCCAGCCACCGCCCTTGCGAGCTCGCAGCTCTTCTCAACGGTCCCATGGGATCCGGGGGCACCAGGCCCGCGGCGAGGTTATTTGTCGAAGCTCAGAATAATCAGTTCCCATCGCGCCGCGTTATTTTTGCCTAGGCTGAGCGCATGGACAGCCCAGGCTTTGGTGTGACGGAGTCCTCCAAAGTGAGGTGACGTGTGTGCTCCACACCTTTCCTGCAGTCACATCCAGAACAGAGGGGGACAGCCGGTGTGATCTGAGACTCAGGCGCACAAAATCTCCCAGCGATAACTTCAAATGATTGTGGTCGGGAAATACTGTGTGTGAGTTCAGATACTTGAAGTTCTTGATGCCCGATTTACATCCTGGCATATGGCCAGCTCTGGTAGATGTGAGGTGTACTTCAAAAGAAAACATTTGAAGTGTAGTATTCTATAGATGTTATACAGGCCAAGTATCTTAACATGTTTAATTCTCGTACCATATTTCTGTGTTTTTTTGTTCTCTACATCACTATAAAGGTACCATCTAAAGATGAGGTCATCATGTTTAAGGCTGGGCACAAAACTACATGCTGTCAAATGTGGACATGCCATCTTCCTTATAACTTGCAAGTAGCAGGGTTGGTACAAGGGAAACCTGGAGTATTGAAGCAGCAGGTTAAATCACTAGCAGGTAAAACCACGCCGCCCTGGGCTTCAGTACATTCGAACAATCAGTCAGGTCTGTTGCTCTCTATGCCAGACTGCGGACCTCTGCCGAGACGCTGTGTGTTATGAGATTCATGCAAACTCTCCAAAAGATGGGTTCTGTGTCCAAGGGGATCGAACCACTGGTTTTAAAGGAATTACAAAGCCCCAAAATGTAGAGTATTTCAAAGAAACTCCTGTTGGCTGAGCTGGTCATCTTATTTCTGCTGGATTTGTGATGGAGTTAACACAGGGATTTGTGCTGGGGCAGCGACCTTTGGTATTTGCAGATTTGGAAATGAGTGTGCATGTGTGATCATAGTGTGTGTGTGCATGTCATGCTAGTGTTCATGGTCACATACAGAAGAACGTAACTCTACAGACAAGTGCCATGTGCACTAGGACAAAGAGCAACACTCAGTCATTCCTCACTAATACACTCTAGTTCAATAGCAGACGTGTGCAAAAGTTTTAAATCATGTATGAAATCATTATAAATTTCCTCTCATGTAAATTTTAAAAAGAGGAAATTCATATCCCCTACACTCAAACATTATTTCTTTTACCAAAATCCTTTTGGGAAAAAAAGAAACTACATGTAACATTCCTAGCTGTAATTTGGGAATTAGGCCAATAGTTAAAAACACATTTTTATGATTCAGAGTTAAGGTTAAAACTGTTTATTCAAGGCCAGTGAAAAAAATTATTTCTTCAAAAATAATGAACTTCCTTCTAAGAAAATGAGTGTTGGTATAAACTGTTTAATATTTGTGGCAATAAAGCTCAATTACTGTTCTGTAGTGCACCATGATATAAAAGGCATCTATTTTTAAAATCTCCTTCTAAGAAATTAACCTTCGCTAGTTAATTGAATGCATGATGTGACAAACCCTGAAATATTTTCTCCAACCATCACTAAAGGACACTGACCGCTCGGCGCGAGGAGGAAGGGACTTCGCACTAATCACACTGTCGTGCTTCCCCTCGGATCGGCTTCGGATTTCCATTTCCTCTGATTAACGGGACCCTGCATAATAAGCCACTGATGATCAGACATTTAGAATTGACACAGCTTTTAAAAAGCTAGAGCTAATATTGTCTGTCAACTATAATTGAAAAATACAAAAATAAATAAAAGTAAAACGAGCAGTGAGGTGTTTAATATAAAATTTAATTTTCAAAAAAGAGAGACAAAAATAAAACAGTCCTTTCCCCGATCCAACTAAATGTGGTTCTCTTGCTGCGATGGAATGAAGCCGAGTTTAAATCTATGACCAAAACTAAAAGGCAGCGCTTTCTGTAGGATGCGCGGCTGGAGAAGCTTTGATAGCCTGTCCATCCGTCCACTTTAGGTTCGTGAAGTTCATTCATGAACAAAACGTCTGGTTGTGACTCTTGAGAAAATAATCGATTTGTTGACTGAGACGCAGGCTCCTGAACTCAGGGGCCTGTTCCTCCCCTTCTCAGCACTTTCAGTCAGAGCGTAAAAGAATTCCTGTCATAAAACCGTCACCGTAGATGTCACGTCCCTAATTAAGCGAGGACCCAGCTGGTGATGTTCATCCGTGTTCTTTGTACAAGGCTCATGGGTAATGCTGGTGGACACTTCAGAAGCTGAGTTAAACAGACAGTGTTTTTTTGATCGATAATGAGATCACTGATTAGCAAACAATGGATTGCAAGCTCTCCTGCAGATTTGTCAGTAATTTTTATTGCCACTCTGATGACAGTCAACTGTCACCGTGACACCGGTGCTCCAGTGACCCAGAATGCTCCAAAGGAGTGAGACTTCAGTGAACTGTGGTACCTAACTTGGCACAAAGTAGTCTGGGGGTCAAACTCATATTCACGCAGACATGAATTTCTGATCCCAGGCTCGCTACTTAGCTGTGCGATCTATAGTCAATCCTTTAGTTTATTAGAGTCAAAGCCCTATCTTTATAGGTGAGATAAATTGAATATTTATAATTCTCCTTCCACTTTTAAAATTCTATGGCAATAAATGGTGAAGAAACGGATCATCTTAAAGAATCATGGGAGGTCTCACCGATAGTAGAGACTCTCAGAGGCAGGAATCAGAAAGTTCACATGGACAGACTACCTAGGTTTGAACTTTATAAGGGTGGTACTTACTTAAACTGGCAAAAAAAATTGTTTCTTAACTGTAGCTTGTTATAAGTAAAAGGGCTGGCTTTGAGAGAGCAAATCTGTTGGTTGAAAAGGCAGTGAATGATGAATAAGGTCATAAATAAGCAATAAATAAGACCATAGCGGAACTGGCTAGAACATGTGTATATATGCATATATATGAATATTCACATACACATATATACACACCTTATCCTCATTGAATATGCGACTTTTTCTTCTTTATGTCTGTGGAACATCCATGTACCGGCTTTATAACTAGCCACAAAGTGAACCTTAGTAAAGTACAAACACTACAAGTTTTGCAGGACACATTCTCTGAACAAAATCCAATAAAAATAGGAACAAAAGATTAAAAAGTGACCAAAATCTTATTTACTTTGAAATTTGAAAACGAAATTCGTAGATAGTCCTTGTGCTACCAAGAGAACAAAAAAAGAAATTTCAAACAATCAAAGCCACTGAACACTTATCGAAACCTATGGATTCAGTGGAAACTGTACCCTTTGGAAAAAGGATAGCCTGAAATGATTTTACTACTAAAGACTAAAGAATAAAAATATAGAAACTTGGTACTCAGCTTAAGAAACAAGACGACAAAGAAATAGTTCTTCCTTATCTCTCGGACCTCTCATCGTTGGACCGCCCAGGAGTCTAGTGACACCCCTGTTCTGTGTGTCTTTACACCCTCGGGTAAACCCCTCCTGCCCTGAAAAACTGTTCCTATCCTGAAGACTCGCCAATTTATGTCTTCGCCTTGCATTTGTCCCCTGACCTTCCATGGAATCTTCACTTAGATATTAACGGACACCTCAAACCTAACTCATCCAAAAACAAACTTGACACTTAGTCCTCCTCCCCCTAATTTTTTGTTTCAACTGTTTTTCTATTTCCCAAATGGAAACTCCATCCTTCTGCTTTCTCAGTCACCTTGACCTTGTTCTTTCTCCTTACACCTTACGGCCAGTTCTTTAAAGGGTGTCATCTCTGAGTTCCACAAAGCAGATCACGACGACTTTTGGACAAACTCTCCTGACACTAACTTGGTTCCAGGCAACAGCCCTTCTGTCCTGACTTTGGTCCCCAGTGCCAAAAAGGTTGGGGGCCAGTGCGCTTGAGGGACCATAAGTGCAATTAGCTATTAGAACTACGGCCCCATAATAATGAGCTCAGGAGAGTTGCTGCTGCTACCACAGAATCCCAGCACCTGCTTTGTGAAGCTGGAGAAGTCTGTATCTGCAACATCTAAAAAGTTCAATGAGAGAAAAGAGTTCAAAGGAGGGTTTTGATAAAATCCAAACCCCTGGCAGTGGTAAAACTAGAGAACGAGAAAACTATGGCTGCCACTGGGGAAGCAGCTGGAAACAGTTTAATATGCTGTGAGTCTTTTTCTCTCTCCCCTTGTATTTGGGAATTAAAGAGTTGTGCAAGAGGGTCACACCCTGTCTTGCTCAGCATTTTTTAAAAGAATTGAAGGGAGGATGAGGCAGTCACAGCGCTGACCATTCGGAGGATACACCAAAGCTCCTGTCGCTAAATAACATGGAGATCCCTTGAGGCTCTTGTGCCCCCACCCATCTCCACCCCACCCAGCCTCTTCCCCTCAGTGTCTCTCTCCCTCCAACCTTAGGGTGACGCAATGACACCACTGTAGAGGCTGTTCGCTCAGGAGGCCATGTTGGCATAAGGATCTTCCTCTATAAAGTTCATGCCTGGGGCCACTGCACTGAAGGCACCATTGGAGCTATCTGAAAGTATCTGGGCTGGGGTTAGTCACCTGTAGTACCAGTAGGGCTTCATGGAAGCCACTGGACACTGTTCAAGTGCTTGGGTTGATGCACAGATGGCGCATAGAAAGGTCCAGAGGAGGCAGGATGAGGAGGCCGAGTGGTGGGGCTGACTTGGCCGTGCGGGGGCAGAAGTGGAGAGAGGTGGACATGTTCAGGCCACACTCAGAGAGAATATCTCTGGGACTGCCCAAGTTCCATGGGGACTGGGAGACAGAGAGAGAGTAGGCAGGCATGTCTGAGTTCTATTGGCTTCTGCTTCTCAGTGGCCTGGTTTCTTAACAACGTGGGGTGTTTGAAACTCTGAACATGGCTGTTCTGCCTGACCTCTGGGCTCCTCTCTTTGAAGAATCAAGACCATCCACAGGTCTAGGGGGTCAGCCAGGTGGAGTGGGGCAAAGGGTGGGAAATTGGGACAATTGTCATAGCATAAACAATAAAATATATTTTTAATCAAAATACCAATGGCATATTTCACAGATATAGAACAAACACTTCAAAAATTTATATGGAACCATAAACAAC
>PVJI01004273.1:0-110674 GCA_004026765.1 Micronycteris hirsuta | reverse complement strand
GATTAATCTTTTCTTTTTGAATCAGCAGCAGAGTCAACATAAGATTTTCAGAGACCTTTCAGTAACCCCCAAGGGCTACTACTCTGCTTTGCTAACTGATTCTGTGGGTGGCCCAGTTATTTGCCCCAAACTGATCTTTAAGGTAGGCGTCCACAGAGCTAAGCTTATATGTCATTTTCAACCACACATCCAGAAAGTTAATCTCTCACAGCTGCTGGGAGATGGGCTGCTATGAGACAGTGAAGGAGTTCTCATTAATAAGTCCTATCTGGTGAGGATGTTGTTATTAAGTAGAGATAAGAAAAAGAGAAACTTAGGCAGGATGATTGCTTGTCTGTACCTAAGAGATAAATATTAGAGGAGATGTCATCCTGTTATAGGGAAATTCCATAACAAGCAGAATGTGAAAGAAATTTCAGAAAAAATTCTGATATTAACCCTCCAAATTTTTGCTCCGGAGGAAGAATCTCCTGGTAGGTTAAACTCCGTCTAACTTTGTCTCCTCACTTCCCATCTCTACTGAGGTCCTGGATGTTCACCATGGTTTCTTTTTTTCCTAAAGGTTTTATTTATTTATTTGTTTAGAGAGAGGGGAAGGGAGGGAGAAAGAAAGGGAGAGAAACATCGATAGGTTGCCTCTCATACATGCCCCACTGGGGACTGAACCCACAACCCGGGCATGCGCCCTGACCAGGAACTGAACTGGCCACCTCTTACTTTGTGCGATGATGCCCAACCAACCGGGCCACACTGGTCAGGGCATCATGGCTTCTTTAATCCACAAATTCTTATTTAGTATCTACCGTGTGCCAGGAACTATGAATTCTATGTGCTGCAGATACTGTAGTGAACTAAACAGACAAAAATCATTATCCTCATGAAATTTGCATTCTATTAGTGTAGATGGATAACAAAATCAGTAAGTAAAATATATGCTGTACTAAAAGGCAATGAAGTCTACGGGAAGAAATAAAATAAGTAGTAGAGGTGGGCACTTTGGGAAAGGGTCGGGTTCTGGGCAGTGTTTGGCTTCTTTTCTTCTATTTTGGCCACATATGGACACAAACGCTTCTGCTGTCTCCCATTTGGACAGCTGAGATGCATGGGGACTTTGAAAGTTACTAAAATGACTCAATGCTAAATGACTAGATATTAAGGGAAATTCAAACAGACACACAGAGAACATAGAAGAAGTATAAAGATTTGCTCCCAGGACTTATAGAGCCTGCCCCCTTTTGCATACTGCTTCCAAAATCTTTGTTCTCTGGACACAAAGGCCTGAAATAATTCCATAGCCCCTGAGCCCAGATTCCTCACTTCTCTCCTGACCTGCCTCCACCTATAGGATGCCCCCTTGCAATCCAACATGCAAGAGTCTCATTTTTGACAGGAGTATTTCATCTCATTTATCTCATCCAACTGACTGCTACCTCTAAGTTATTTCTCTCGCCAAGTTATGATTGATTTCCAATCTCAGTTATGACTGAGAGACACCTTGCTTCCTAGTGTGGCAGGCACAGTGAATGTCTTTGCAAGCTGTGGCAGAGACACTCACTGCTTATTGAATATACATGTGCTCCCCTACTTTTCTCAGAGCCCTGAAAATGTGGTGTAGCCGTGTGTCAATCCCAGGCCGCAACATCAAGACACTAGTCGAATGCTCAGAGACGAGAAGCCACATGTTCTGGTTGATACTGCAGCAGGAGGCAGGCAGCCTTGATCCTTGGAACAGAGCTGTCCTGCAGAGCTACTGAGCCCACAGTCAACCTGGGGTAAGTTAAACATAAAACGTTACATGTAAAGCCATGAATACTCGGGAGTTCATTTCTTACAACAGCGTCGACTAGCCTAAACTAATACCTGCCTAAGAGTAAAGTGAGATCACAGTGCCACACATTCCAAGGTGTTCTTATAATAGTAGACATTCGGTAACAAGAAGACTCCCCTTCACACCGAGGAGGCAGTGCAGAGCAGCACTTAGGATGTGTTAGAGAGATCTGGGTTTGAATGTTGGAAATGCCACTTACTAACTAGTTGTGCGACATTAGTTTCATTTCTCAGCTTCTCTGAACCTCAGTTTTTATAACCTCAAATCATAAGTTTGTTTTAAAGGTTAATTGAAGCCTCTTGTAAAGTATGGTATGCAGTAAACATTCAGAAAATCTAATAAGGAACTAAGAAGTTTATGTAGAGTAGATTTGATAATGTGCTATCTGATTGGTTGAGACACACATATGTCACGTCGTAACTCTGTGCTTAGGGAACAGGGAGAAGACCTAACTTGCGCCACTAAACTGGAACCTCTGCAGCTACCCAAACTTAATAATAAACAGGTGAAACTAAATTGGAGGGATGACAGAAAGACTATTTATTCTTACAAATAATAGAAATTTAGGTGACATATATATATATAATTAAGCATTGACTCAAGAAAAATTATTTTTAAAACTCCAAATATAATGTCCTTTTCAATGGAAGGCTTGAATCACAGCAGAAGAATTGCAAGAGATCAGACTAAAATAATTGAGTCTGCTTTAAGTATATCATATATTCAAAGTCAAGAAGCAATTTCATCATTATTGAAAATTTTCAGGGTTGGACAAAATTGGAGAGATAATAGCTCTAATAAGTAATAAGATAGTTTCCCAACAAAGTTAAATCAAGATCATTATCATTGCCAGCACCACATCTCTGCAAGAAGATGCTGCGGTTTTGAAGAAGGGTGTGGAATTAGCTCATGTCAAAATTTATAGGGTGGCCCTGACTGGTGTGGCCCAGTGGTCAGAGTGTTGTCCCACAAAGCAAAAGGTCACTGGTTCGATACCCAGTCAGGGCACATGCCTGGGTTGCGGGTTTAGTCCCTGGTCAGGGTACATATGAGAGGCACCTAACTGATCAATGTTTCTTTCCCTCACTTTCTACCACCCTATCCCTCTCTCTAAAAATAAAATAAATAAAATCTTTTTAAAAAATAGAGAAGATGCCCAAGTCACTGAAAGGATCATCTAAAGGAACCAGGACCTGGCAAGTCATCCCATTCAAGCCTCACAAATGCAAGACTCAGTGGCGACATTGTGGTTAGCATGCCCATTAATTCTGCCAGAGCAAATGCCTTTGCAACTGCATTCACAGGGCAGTGATAAAATTAGGTATTGGCTAGGAAAATCAGACATTTATTGAACTCCTACATCATAATAGGTACCAGGCCATTCAGATGTAGAGACAGATAGTCTTTCTGTACAGAAAAACCCTCTTTGGAGTCACTATTGGACAACAAAACTGTATTACCTGACAGTTTCCTACTTATTTATAACAAGGACCCTAAGGAGCAAGACTAGCAATCATCAAAGAAAGATTAAATAGGGTTTGTGTAGTTTTACTATCAGGATTTTAACATGTCCACAAACTGCTCTTTCCCTTCCTCCCCTGACTGCCCTGTGATGGGTCACAAAGTATTTGCTCTGTTTCTGTAGCACTTTGAAATTTTTATCCAGCAAAATATTTCATTGATTCTATCTTTCCTTCTCAGAAAAGCCCATGTTTAGGCCCCTCACAGGTGATCAGGCAGAATGGCCACAAAGTGCTTCTGAGTGGGATTTCTAATTGACTAATTTTACTCTGTTTTCTAGGCTGCTCTGCACTCAGACGCTTCTGAATATTGCTTTGTGAAACCTGAAAGGATGTTTCCCCATCTCTGAGTCCCAAAACCACCATTGGAAGCAAGGCAAACTCTTGCACAGCCTATTCAGTGTAATTGCAGGCTATGTAGGTGCTTCTCACACCTAAATGGGTGAAAATACAGGTCACCTGGGGATATCATTAAAATGACTCAGCAAATCTGGGGTGTTGCCTTGGACTCTGCATTTCTAACAGGCATCAGATACTGCTGCTGCTCGTTCTTGAGTAGCGAGGCCATCCCTGAGCATCTCACAGGATAATGCAGGACTGTGGAACCACAGAAGTAGTGGAAAGGCGATAGGCTCAGATACATCCTGGACTGTCACTCAGCCTCTCTAAACTTTGGATTGCTCATTGATAAAGTAGAATAATTATAGAACTTACCTCATAGAGCTCCTGTTAAAACAGCTAATGCTCTCAAATTAAAGTTTACTGCCATTACCATAGAAGAGTTCCATGAAGCAGGGTTTAGTCTGACATGATGGGATCAGTTCATAGGACCTTCATTGCTGACAATCAAGTGACATGTGAGGGATAACATGATGCTCTCGTCTGTCTCACTTTGCAATGTTTCTTTGTTGCATTAGAAATGTCAGTTATCACCCTGATCACACATGCTTCTTGGTGTTCAGTTCTACTGAATTCGAGACTCTCTTCACTCAGGTTTCTCAACCTCCAAGTTGAAAAGCGCTTAAGATCCCTTGGTGGATATAGTTTAGGAAAACAGAGCTAATTCTTGACAGGACTGCTTTGCAATGAAACAGCTGTAATTACCATTGGGGAACAGAAATGTTATGGAATGTTGCAAAATCCATTTGATTTGCAAAAAGACATAGTGCAATTCATCCCAAGTGGCAATTAATAAGTTAGTAGGTAAGGCAAGAGATGGAACAATAAATAATTTTCATGTTTTTAGTTAAACGTTTCAATCCTCATGACATTTAATTCCTGACTTTGGGAAGTACTATATAGTGATTTAGCTCATTAAACCCAGTAAGAAAAGCCTAGCTTAGTCACTAACTTGGGATAAGAAAGGGGTGAAAAGCATCTATATTTCAGGTCTTCTCAAACAATGAAACAGAGATAATATTAGTCGAGGGGCCTAAACATTTTTCAAAAAGTATTTCTGGATTAATTCTGATAGAATCCTTGCAAGTCATCGTATTTTTGGGAAACATCCATAAGCATAAATACAATTTAAGTTCAGTAAAGTGATGACCTGCTTTGCCTCTATCTCTGACTCTTTTCTCTAAGCAGAGACCTAAAAATCCATCTAGTAGGGAAAATACCCTATTCTTGTTAAATCTGGGAAGGCACAAAAGGTATAAGCATCCAGAGAAAAGCAGAAATATTGATTCACTGCAAAGAGCTGTGCAGAGCAGCCTACCTCTCATGGAGTTCCTGTGCTTTCAGAAGTAAGTTTTCCTACAATCAGAGGAAGATAGATAGAATTTTTCATCCGTGGATAACGAGGATTAGTGTAGGCCAATATTGTAACAAGTTTTCAACAGGGTCCTACTCAACATGCTTTAGCTCAATACTTCATTTGGTTTTGTTGTTGCTCCTGCTGCTACTACTACTACTACTACTATTTTCTACTACTACTACTACTATTTTCTACTACTACTACTACTATTACTATTTTGGTTCCAAGTGGAATAGAATTTTTCCTAAGAATTACCAAATAGCCAGTGGTAATGCCATGATCAATTTTCTTCTATATCTAAATTTAGTCAGGTACATGCATAAAGACCATCAGATTTATGACCTGTTTTCTACAACACTTGCCAACAGGTATTTGTGAATTTCATTAAAAAAAGAAAATTTACCAAACAGAATATAGAACATTTGAGACAACATCTGGCATTGGAAATCTTCCATTTATAAAGCTAAATTCTCTATTTATTATCTTGACAAGTGTTCAATTTTGGTTGGTATTCTACCTTTAGGAAATGTCTTCTTAATCTTCTCTTCTTATTAGGATATTACTGTTAAAAGAGAACATAAAAAAATCTTGAACTTTTATTTGATGCTGGGAATAATACCAGTTTCTTTAATAAGAACAAAGCTAATATAATAAAAGTAATCAGATTTGGGATATTTTATGAAAATGTTTAATTCAACTGTTTCTTTGGAATGTAGTAGTCATAGTTTGGAATTTAAGTTACAGTTCAGTTCTATGAAGTTTTTATGCCACTCAGTGTCTGAGAATACAAATGTCATTTAAAGTTAAGGCTTCACTGTTCATTTTGAAACAACAATTTACAAGTGTCATTTTTGTCATAGAAAATAAAAATTTCTGTAAAAAAAATTTGCACAAAATTTTATGATGGTACAAAACATGAAGGAATAATATACCAGTAAAATGAAAACATTTTACTACAGAAAGTTTTATAGATTTCAATAAAGAAAAAAATATGTTATTTTACACCTTTAAAAATTATGAAACAATCTAAAATAATATAAACTGAACATTTTGTAACACTGCCTTTACAAATTAATAACTTTATAAACATATAATTTTTAAATATATTTATCAGTGCAAGATACTTTAAAATTTAAAGTTTCAGTATCATTTTTCCTTGGATGAGGACAACTTTAAATCCATTGTCTTAAAAAAAAAATCAAGTCTTAGTGCTTTCATCCTGGTATGATTATGGCAACTGAATGAATGCCTCTGGGGATAAAAATCTATTCTTCTTTTATAGTGATCAATGCTTTCCTGGAAATAGAAGACATTCTCAATCCAGTTAAACGGAGATGAATGGACTGTCTCCTCCACGACGCAAGTGCAGCTCCCACAAACGTTTTTAACGTTTGGCAATGCAGGAAGGGAGTGAGTTCTAAAGGTTCTTAGGTACAACATGACTTGACACAAACAGACTGAAAACAACTGAAGACTTCCCTGGATTAATTCACATGCTGTCTGATAAGATATTTACGTCTTTGAGTTGTTAGAAGCTTAGGTCTTCCCAGTCCCAAGGCAGGCTTTTTCTTTGTGAGCAAGAGGAAGTTTCTAAAAGCATTCATTTAAATCTGTTTTCTCAGGGTTGCTGCTAAATGGATTTTAAAAAACATTTGTTTTGACTTTACTACTAATTTTTTATCTCCCAAGTACTTCACTGCCGGGCACCAGAATTTCTGGCCACTTTCTTAAATTAACTGTTCTTTCTTCTACTTCCTTGTCTTACCCAAAACCAAAACAAGATCTTAGGGAACATTTTTGCCTATGGAGATGTAAAAATCTCATATTATTGGACATTTGAAGAATTGTATCCATTCCTTTCTTTGGATCTCACTTGAAAGCGAATTGGCATTATTTCTCCTCTCAAGTTGTCATTATTTTTATTTAATGCAAACATTTCTATCAAAGATCATTTTGATGGGAATAGACAGACAAATGGCTTAAGGAAAAAAGATACTGTCACTTTAACCAGTTAACAAGAAAACCAAAGTTAGACTTTGGAGGGCAGAGTTAGGAATTTCCCTTATTTATTTATTTTTAAACATAAAGTCTAGTAAAATTCTTTGTCATTGCCAGCAGGTTAAAGCTGCAAGTTTCTTTTCTGGACAATGGCAAACGCTTAAATTCTAAGAGAGAATAAAGACAGAGAGATAGGAGAGAAAGAGTTTACATTTGAAAATACATTCCATATGAAAGATCCATAGGAGAGAATATTGCAGCTTTATACAAAAGGATCAAGAGACATGAAATTGAACTACAGAAAAAGCAGAGCAACTAAGCCATGTTGCCAAATATTCCCAGCCCTTGCCTTCCCGGGGGCTGACGTGTCACACTAAAATATACTTTCTTCTTCGACAGTGGGCCACCGGGGTTTGATTAAGAAGCTGGGCTTTCACCAGCAAGGAACAGAGCAGGTTGTTAATGTAACACAATGCAAACCAGTACAAACAAAAAGGCACTTGAGAGGACATGGACTAGCCAGTGCCGAGGATTTTCTGTTGTGTTTGTCGGCAGCACACGCAGTTGCCAGCAGTGTCTGGAGATGGCAGTTTTCTGTATGAAGTTCACAAGCACGAGGTTTAGTACAACACTGGAAAACATCAAGGAAATTTGACGGTATTGCTTTGTAAACAGAGCTGACACACTATATTGGTACTGAGGCTACAGAACTTTAAAATAAAATGTCCTAATCCTTCTTTGCCTATGCACAATGCGGGCAATTATACACAGGTACAGCTTCAGGAGTCCACTGAAATACGGTTATTCTAATATATTCTGAGCAATGGGCTACAGGTAGCATGTCCATCAAAAGGGCCCCAGGGATACACTTGGCGCCAGCATCTTGGATTTTGTACAGTCTCTGAAAAGTATCCATAAAGGGAAGAAGAGAGAGGGGGAGTCAAAATGAATCATTAAGTCAATCATACTTGGTCTCAATATCAGCATTTGCTTATTCAAATTAAACCAACAGAAAAAGCTGACTGTACATGATTCTGATTAACACAGTTAACTTGTCCATATCTGTCGGCCATACTCTTTGAAGCTCCTGAGAAAAGCCTGGCTCAGCGTCATCAACGCATTTCCCAGCCTGTCCAGTGAAAGATCAACACCAAGTTGCTCTTTGCCCTTCTACCTCAATTCTCCAGCTCGTCTTTTCATCTGTCTGCCTTCATGCCTCCGAATAAGTACTTTGTGTGTTCAGTTTGTCTTTTTTCAACTTCACACCATCCACTAGTTCGAAATTATAGTTCTCCAGGGCGGATAAGTTTCTTTCTGACATCCCGTTGTGCCAACAGGCGCAGTATAGCACGACCCCACAGACAGCACCCAGGAGCACGCCCAGGGCGCTCATCGCTATGATGGTGATGAGGATGGGGTCCAACGTCTTCAGCACATTGCCCGGCTTCCTGGAGATGTTCTCGTCCCCTTCTCCTGTGCTCTCATATCCTTGGGTGGTCCCTGGGGAGAAAAACAAAATTGGCGACGTGAGCACTGCCAAGATACCAGATGGAAGGAGAGACAACAATAGAGAAAAGTAAGGATACAGACAAAAATCACGTGCTTGTTTTCTGTCCTCTCCCCAGAGCCTGAGGCAGATTTCTGAAGTGGGGTTCGGCTCCCTGATACCAGGAAACACGCAGGTTTGTGCTTGATTCACTGTTAGGGGTGGAGGTGTGGGGGAGGGGGCTGGGGTGCCATGGCCCTGACGGCTAGCCCGGCATATGGAAACAACTGATTCTGGGTAAACAGTGGGGTTTATGTTCTAATCTAATTCAGATTTCATGCAACCCACCATCTGTGCTAGATTGTAATCTGTGTTTTAGTCCTTGGCCAGATATAGTCACTAAGCTTAAACACTTAGTCTCACATTTGTCCAGCGGAGGATTTAACCATTCCCTGTGCATTCTCCTAATCCTACCCAGGCACCAGGAAACCTTCTGAGCTGCCCTTTCCTGGGGGCGTGTCCAGTGTCTGGTGTGGTTGACACATGGCTTGTTCTCCCCCATGTAAAAATCTTCAAGTCAAGTATGTTTCTCTCAAGTCTACCGTGGTTTTACTCAAGAAAGAGATCTTTCAGAACAAGGGAATGCTTGCTGCTGACATCTAAAAGGGGCTTTGTACGGCTCCAACCTAGAGACCGGGTTTGTGGGGTGCTGGAAAGAACGTGTTTAAGAACCAGCATCTGTGCAGCCCCGGTGGTTTCACTGGAGAAGTCATGCTGCCCTGCGATTCAGTCCCTGGAGAAATGTTTCCTTCAGAGTGGAACATGAGGGATTATGAACATAGGTTTTGAGGCAAATTACCTGGTACTAGAAATGAGACTAAAATGTTAATGTGCATTGTGAATGGCATTTACTTAGGGTGTTCAGATCAATGAAGATTCCAATCAAAGAAAACTAAAAATATGAGATGCAAGTCCCTAAACAGGGGCAAACAACCCCTAGGGGCATATTAATATTCTCTCCCTTGATAAAACATTGTTTTGAAACAACCTTTAAGAAAGTTTACATCTCAGAGCGGGCTATGTAGCTAAGTAAATGAGCCACATGTCTCTGTCAAGTCCAAGTCTGGCTATACTAGGACCACATTGCTAACAGCAACAGATGTTGATGCTGACGGGTAGGGCTGGACAAGTGTCCAATGATTAACAGCTGCTGGTTGGGAGGTATGGAAACTTCTGGAAATAAAATAACACCAGACAAGACCTAACTCAGGTCAAATGTCTTGAATTGGATCACCAAGCAGTGTTCAAAGAAAACACATTTTCAGATAAATCAGTCTCAAGCTGGAGGCTACCACCTAAATGGCCGTGCTACTCCAGGCAAGCCATTGTCCTGAGTTTCAGTCTCTCATCTGAAAATAGGGATAAACATACCTCAGAACGTAGCTGGGAGGTAACCTAGGTGCTGAGTAAGGTACTTGGGGGCAGACTAGCTCCTCAATAAATCCTCACCATTGTCATCACAAAACTAGTGTTCCAGCAGAGGAGGGTGGGAACAGACGGACCAGACTCAACAGACTGTCACAGACACGGGGCTCCATTGCTTTAAAGGCCATCTCTAGATACCAGCCAGGCTCAAGTATTTGGATTGGTTTCAAATTACAGTGTGGAAATCACTGCAGGTCTTGGGTATGTTTGGGTCTTCACTAGTTTTGTTTCCAGTTATAAAACGAGCCTGATTCTCTTCATTACCCTCTGCGTCCTCTTCTAGCTTAGGGAGGGAAGGGCCTGGCTGGCTGGCACCCCACCCCAGGCCTCAACCACCTGCACAAGCCAGACTGCCACAGAGTCCTGCAGCTTCAAGGCAGCTTAGATTGCACGGTGACAGAAAATTCTCCTATAAATAGAATAAAAGCCACAGGAAATCATTTTAAAAATTGGTCAGGAAGACAAATTTACCTGTTCCAACAATTTTATTTTCGGGGTTCTTTTTATCCAGATCTGCTGGTCCTGACAAGTCAAACAAAATTGAAAGAGATATTTGAACATCCAACAAAATACAATCACACAAAATACATAAACCTTACACATATACACACAGACACACTCACGGCTCAGCTGGCTTTCCTTTGCAGTTTGAATACAAGTGACCCACCACACAACTGTGGAGTGATAGAAGCACTGTGAAGTGACTATGTAGTGGCACTAAATCCGGGTAGATGGTAGTGCTATCAGCCGAGTGTGCTGTTTAGGAGCAGAAAAAGGAGGAGAAAAACAGTCCTGGCATCTGGACTGTGGGAAACTTGGTGAAAATAAGAAACTAAAGTGGGGTTGTTCATATGGCTACCAGTCAGTGCCTTTGTGGGCAACAGCTTCCTAAGTTTGATGAGTGTTGGTTTGGTTTCCCAGAAACTATGCCAGCTCTTTGAGGCAAGAGACTGTGTCCTGTGTCTTACAAAATAAAACAAAACAAAACGAAACACAAAAAATGAAAAAAAAAAAGTCTCTGGAAAAAGTGGAGTGCCAGCGTCCCTTCTGGTTCTGAGTAGAGACCACGGGATTTTCTGTACTCTGTTCACTGCTATAGCCGCAGCATTTAGAACAGTGTCCAGAACACAGTAGGGGCCGCAATAAGCATTTGATGAATAATTATACAATTATCCTAGATATCTTTTTAATGGTACAGCAACAGAGAGTGTTTAACGGGGCTTCAGCGGTGACTTTCTGAGCAAAGCACACCAGTCACATGAAAAGGAAAAGGCTCACAGAATAGTCTCAGGCGTCTACATGTTGATGGGAGCACTGGGTGCTGCTTTGCATATAGTAGGCGGTCAGTTAAAACTTGTTGAGCTGAACTGAATTTGTTTCTTTGTTTTAGTTTGTGAAGTTTGTTCTACATTAGAAAAACACCACCGTCGTCACCCTCACCCTGGAATAGGAAAGCAACGATGTTATGTGTACTGTGTAACTACACGTAATGTGTCTCTTAACAGCAGTGTAGGCTTGGATGTGGGGAATTTGTAAAGTACTTGCAACTGAAATATCCTTTTCTATGAAGATTTGCTAACTAGTGTGACATTAAATATATTTCCTCACATAGTATGAAAAAGCAGATTTTATTTACTGCTCTTTTATTTTCTCCAATTTCTTTAATTGCCACTATCACATTATTGCCACTTTAGGGATTATGTATATTCAATATGTTGTATTTAAAAAGCTTTGTAAATTGCTGTAGTGACCAAAAACCCATTATAGTCATCAGGTCTCCTTTGCCTTAAGTCCACCCAATAGACTTATTCCATTTTGTTACAATTAACATCCTATTATATAATAATATATAACAAAAATTTAAGTGTAACAAATGGGGCTTAAGACTAATTACTGTTCCATTGCATTGCCATTAGTGATGCTATTTCTAATTCTATATTTAAGAATTATGGAATATGGATTAGGTTGCTACTAATCTGACTTTTTATCCTATATATATAACAGACCAATAAATAAATAAATAAACTCTGAAATACTAGGCAGTTTCTAAATTTAATTTATTCTTTTGAATCATTTCAAATATTTTAGAATCAGAAATACCTACATTTTTGTAATAAAGCAAATAATTATGGCTTCTATGATTCATTAACAATATAATCTTAAATTCATTGTGATCAAAATTTTCAAAGGCCTGCTGTGTTGTTTATACATACAAATATTTATTTAGAATTATCCAGCTGTCTGAGCTTTCCACTGCTCATTAAAATGTTTTGGCATGGCATATATAGCCTGTAAACTGAGAGTTTTTCTTTGCTACGATCTTTGGAGTCCACATCATTATGTAGTTTTTTAGGGACCAACCAGACTTTCTAAATGACACAGGTTAGGTAATGGGGTAGCTAAAGGTAAACTGACCTGATATTCGCCCTGTTGCACCAGCATATTGATGTCACATGATATGCTCATAGGCCACAGTGAAATTCCAGGTCTAGATGAGCAAGACAGAGCCCATCACATGGCAAGACTCTAGCCCTGGGCAAGTGCTCCGCTGGTTTCTACAGAACTGGTACTTACGTGCACAGTCCTCTTGTGAGATGTGGTTATTGATACTGATGTCATCCACTGCAATCCCGCCAAGGTTTCCTTTTCCAATTTCGCCCTCAAAAATCACCTAAAAATTAGATAATTTCCACAGTATTAAAATGTTCAGTCCCAAATAGCGGTGTTTACAAATGTTTGCTCAGCTGAAGCTATGGCTCGGAAATTCATGAAATTTCGCATTACTGCACGCTTTACTCAGCAATCCATATTAACTGCCTGGTGATGGTGTAAAATTTGTCCTCACACTTTCTTTTCATGATATAAAATTTGAAACTGAAAAAAGAAGGAAATAAAAGGGATGTTCACTGTGACAGCCTCGAAATAGATTATAAAATAACACATTCGCCCCTTTCTCAGCAAATTGGTTCTATTCCTGTAATCAAGACACTGAAATATGCTACGGAGATTATCATCATTGCAGCAATCTCTCAAGTTTGGGAAACCCCTGAAATAATTTTTGGAATGATTCCCATGTCTCATCTGATAATCTCAGAACATGACCCCTGTGTCCCTGAAGCAGCTGCCCATCCCACCCCAGGAAGGAGTTTACCTGGTAAAGTTTCAGAGACTTCTGTAGCAGGACACGTCCTTCCTTCCAGTGGTCTCCTTGGTGTCCAATGGCCATCCAGACCAGTTGGTCATACTCCTCTGGCTTCTGGTAGCGCAGCTTGACTCTCAACGTACCCACATGTGAACCAGACATGTGATACCAGAAGGTCATGCAGTGGGCAGAATTCTGGGAATAAACCACAGGGCTCACCAGGCGAGCCACTTTGCCCTTCTGACTTTCATCAGCTTGGGAGTAGATGAAGTTGCCATCTCCTGCTGTGACAAAAAACTGTGTTAGGGAGAGTGCCCAACTTTATGACTCCTTTGTTCTTTTCTTTAAACTTCCACCACTCAAAACCTCTCCAGGGCTGAGCACCAAGAACCCAAACCTGCAGTAGAAAGGGAATGGGGTACAGTTGTTGGGTACCCAGGGCTCTGCTATGAGCTGCTGTAAATGGACACATAGTTGAGACAAACTGCAAAGCGGTACTGAGACATCATTTGTTCCCAATGCACTGATGTATGGACGTGGACTGTGACCCAAAGCGCCTCTGCACCATTGAAAGCAGACCAAAAGCATAGGGCAGACCTATTTTCGTGCTACTTTAAGATTGCTCAGCAGCACCAGTGTGAACACAGACATGAAATGGAATACAGTTATTTAAACGTGTTCTTATTTATCATTCAAGCAGCAAGACTTGTGGTTGATGATACTTTGATCACTATAACTGCTTGATAATAAGAAAGCTGCATTTTTTTCTAAATAATCTAGTGATCTTTTTTTCCTCCAAATTCAGATTATTTTCCCCTCATTTATTTTAGTGGTTTATACATTCCTGAAATAAACCCAAGAGCTCCAATCCCAACTGTGACCCGGCTCCTGCCGGATGCAGGGTTCTGATTCAAAGAGAGGCAAGGTTACATTTTTGAGGCTTATTAGAAAGTGGCATTTTGGCAACATAGACACTTGCGGAGCTGTGAGGACTTACTTTTGGCTTTGCTTTTAATTACCCACAGTGGGAATATTACCTCCTGCCACCACCTGGTCTAACACACAACTCATGTTTCCCTCTTTGCTCTGCAAATAGAAATTGCCTCTTCTCTGCCTCACCTGATGTAAGTGTGACTCTGGCGCTCAGGCCTCAGTGGGCAGGAGGGTGTTTTGTTTGCTGTCTGGGAAGTGTGTATTTGTGAGATAATTTTTCACTGTGCACACATGGGCAGATCCTTGTATCTGCTCACCTGTGTCAACAGTGTCCAGGTGGGAGAGGATGAGTCAGCAGGCAGCTTTCTTCCTTCACCTGGCGGCTTATCTGAGATCTCACTGAAGCATGCTTAATGAAACTGACAGGTAGAATAAGAAAAGCAGGGAACAGATAAAAATCACAGCTCCAGTATTATATTTGATGCTCTCAGTGCTTATGGAGGGTCCCCTGTGACTAGGCTGACTAAGTCACTCCTGGGGTTTGCCTTCCTTGACTAATTTAGCGAGTGGTGGTGCCTTGTCCGGGAGACAGTACCGTTTCACTGAGCTGAACAGTGGATCAGTCTACCAAGACAGATAGTGAACAGGTAGACAATGCACCCATCTTGCCTCTACCTCTTCCCTCAGTCTTATGGAAAAAGACTGAAGCTGGAGATCTGCAGAGTGGAAATGCATTCATTGCACCCATGGAGTTGATTTGGGCAGGTCAGAGAATAGGTGCAGACAGAAGGTAGGCGGAAGTGGGTAGGAGGACGTGGGCAGGAGGAAAATTGTCCGAGAGATCTGCTCTGGCCTTGGCCCTGCTGCCATTGTGGACTTTGAAAAATTTGATCATGTTACATTTCTGTTTAAAATGCTCCTCACTGCCTTCAGTCTATCCCCTATCCCATATCTAACTGTTCACATGGGAATCTGTCCAAACCACATCACTGGCAATCCGCCAAAACACAGATCCCTCCCCTTCACCTCTCTGCACAGGTCATTCCTTCTTCAGGCTGAACTTACAGTGTCTCTGAGAGAGGGCTGCTCTCTCTGACCCCTCCTGTCTTATCTTTCATGATCACTTCTGATATTGGGCTTCCTCATTCCACTGCACTGTGATTGTTTCTACCCACAGCCAGACTAGGAATTCTTCAAGGGCAGGGCCACCTCCTTTGCATGTGCATCACCTGTGCCCAGCACACCTGCCGTGTAACAGTGGGGCTGCTCAGGTGTCACGCGCCCAGTGAGCCAGGAGAAGATTCTGGGTTTCAGGAATCCTCTCTGAGGAGGGGCATAGATTCATTCTTGGAGGTCAAATGCAGAAAAACAAGTGGGATTCCTTGAAATAAATTCGAAAGTGAGCAGCAGGATATTATACCTACATAGTGTTAGTTTAAAAACAATCTCCATGTCTGATTTGCGAAGCGCCACCTCCCATGGCACATTGGTCTGTGTGCCTGTACGCTGTGCAGGGTTCCACCACCTGCGTTTTCTTCTGTCGACAAGCCCTGCCTTTCAGATTGCAGGCTCACCCGTTGCTCTCAGCAAGGGATTGTGTTACTGGTGCTGTGGGAGGGCCTTGCCAGTCAGGGCAGGCCTGGCACTGAGCTAAGTAAATCTGGGTGTCTGGGAGAACAAAAAACATAGATCCTGCTGAAGAAACCCCACTTCTCAGCTGTTACCCTAAGACAAGCCGGCCTCTTCTGATAGTACACATAGTGCTGATGTTTTCCCTTTCAGGGGTTTTGTCACAGCTCCGGGTCAGGGTCTCTGTTTTCATTTTCTTTATTAGTGCTTCACTTCTGCAAGCCTTTCTGCTTTTGTCTCTGGCTAACATCGCTTTTAACCTTCTTTGAATGTCAGATCCCACTGAGCCATTCTGCTCTACTTTGCATCAATTTTTGTACCATTACTGCCTTCATTCCAGCTAATTGCATTTGGTTAATTTGATGCCATTTATATGTATGGTGCCATTTACAGTCAAAGTATTTTAAGTTTTCTAAAACCGCTTGTCTTGAGATTCAATTGAAAGTATCTCAGAATTGAAGGAGTCCAATTTTATCCAATTTCCTTGTCATTCTCTTTAGGCAAGGATCTAGATGTGGTGGAAGGAGGCCTATTTGACCTACTTAATGGTCATATTTGCTGAGGCAAAAGTGAATAACAAAATGGGAAAGGCATGAAGTACTCTCTGCCCATCCATCAGCTCACTGACCCACTGGCCCAAAACAGCAGCATGGGGGAACTTTGCTTAATGAGATCTCTCAGCAACAGCAAACGCCCTCTGTTGTATCTTGGGGAAGCCACTACTGAGTAAGCAGTCCTGTGAGCGTCAGTGAGTACGGGAAGTTTTTGTGGGTTGAGTACTCCTTATGAGTGTGCATGTGTGTTTGTGCAGTAAACTGCTGGTTCTTTATACCAGTTCTCAAACTGAGGAATGAAATAACTATGAAGAAAAGAAGACAGGGGTAGACAGAAGAGTTCACTGGAGTGGTTGCTATCAGTCCTCTCCTTCCCCCACCCCACCCCTCTGTCACCCATTAAACTAAAGGGAAAATAAGATGGGGTGGGGAGGGGAGGTGTTGTGACCTGGGGTGTAGGGAGGTTTCTACCTTCTCAGATTTAAAATCACTCCCAAAAGAATAAGAAGCCCACCCCAACCTGATCCACTTCCACTTTAAGGGTCCAGAGAGAACAAGAATAAGGCTCATTTATTGTTTGTTCATCTGTAAATAAAGAAGATGATATGTCTGCACTTGCATAAAATAGTCCAGAGTCAGGGATAATAAAGTGAGATTCCTATGATTTGATCATTGTTAAAGTTGGAGTATGCGCATTTAGAGTTTGTGTTACTATTTCTTTTCTACTTTTAAATGTTGAATTTTTTTTCATTCAAAAGGCTCAGAAAAAGTACAAAACAGGTAATAATTCACACAACTTATTCACAAATATATTCATAAATATAGCCCAGTTTGCTATATTTCAGAAGGTCAATCAATTGCCCAATTTAATCATCATTTTCTGGTACTAAGTATTAGGGAAAGAGATCTTGTTAACTCCAGGAAATAAAAGCATTAGCGAATGCTCTTCAGTATTTTCTACAACCTCCTAGATTCACAGATCCCAGAAACCCTCCGCAGTTACACCTCTAGTTCAAAGAGATTAGGCCACGATGAACTCTCCGTTACCTGTGTGATCCTGGATTGGTCCTGTTTTGCTGGTCAACACACTCCACTTGAGTTGCACGTGATTGTCATGTTCCCAGTGACAGAATGTCTTGTGAGAACCCCAGCCAAATTCACAGTTAAAACCATATGTTGGAAACTCTTCAGTGGGTGGAAAAGAAAGCAGAGAAAGATAAATTTCATCATCTAGGTCAGAAAGGCCCTTAATTCATTCATAGAAAGCACAGTTTATATATATAACTTAATGTCTGTTTGAAAGTTCTGGGAAAGCCACAAAATCCAGAATAACCAGGAAATTCAAAGATGCACGGAGATGTCAAACATTTGCAAAATCACATTTAGTAATTTTTTTTAATCCAGCTTCATAAAAAAAAAATCATGGACTGTCCTTTTTTATGAAATTTTCTGGAAGGTTACTATCCGAAGCATGCGTATTATATCTGTAGTATTCTCCCTATTTCTACAATATTAATATAAAAGAGATACTATGTTCTTGAGGATGGATTATATAAATTGATATTCACCAACTAAAAGAATCTTAATAAGAACGTGACCCGGGAATCTCAAGTCTAGAAATGGACGAGTGAATGGCTCAGCCTGGAGGCTGTCTGTGTTCTCAGTGTAGTGGCTTATGCTTCGGGTCTTTAGCGTCAGATCTCTGAAGCAGTTCTTAAGATTATTTTTTTCTTCTGTGCTTTATTTCAGGTCAACTAATTTTAAGTGTAGTTTCTGTTTTGTCAATGAATTTTAAAATTTGCACATAAATTGTTCACCCCACTTAAATACCTCAGTGCAAGATCATGTAGACCTGAGGCACATTTAAATAGCTACTCAGTTTTGTATTTTTTTTTTTAATGTTCAAGATGCTTCCTTTGGGGTCTGAAAGGAAAGTATGAGTGAATTCTGAGGAATAATTTCTTTTGTGTCGTCTACAATGTGTTACTTGACTATAGTGTTTTTTTTAAAAATATTTTTACTCCACCCTCCTTTTGAAAGTAGTTTGAGTTTTAGTATGGAAAAAATGAAATTACTGATGCACAGAATTTTTTTGGTAAATTTAAGCTAACAATAAAAAGACTCCTAAAGATAAGACACTCATACTTCTGTCAGTTCCAGGCCCCCTCCCTATGAAAGTGAGACACAAGAGTCCTGTTTCCCTAAAGGGGTAGGATGCTTCTCACTGAGGTTAGGCAGTCCACAAGATGGCAGTATGGAAACAGAGAGAAAGAGCCTAGGGCGACTTGCCAACTGAACTTCAAATGTCTTAAAACCATCCCTGTGCACAATGAGGGAAGTGGGGTATTATCTTGTTTTGATCTTTTCTTTAACTTTACCTAAGTGTTTAATAAAAAATATCTTGCTTTCTTCTTTAAGTCTGGCTCCTTTGCTCCTCCCCCATGTTAACTATGGCAAGAGGAATTTTAATGAAAAGATTTATTCAATAGATAAAGATGATTTTCTTTGCATTTTTAGTTTGCAAGGAACTCTTTTCAAATGCTATTGTAAAATTTGGGAAGAAATGTACTCTATGAATTGTTGAAACTAAGAAGGATGGAGTCGTGCTTTCAATGACAATGTGACCTCCCAAAGTGCGCACAAAGCCTTTGCGAGGAAGTAAATAAGCCCCGTGATGGGTGCAACGTGAACACTTTGAGCTGGTGCTTGCAACGTTACTGGAAAGCTGCACTTCATGTCTAGTCCATCACGACCATGAAAGAGAACTTGATAGAGCGTGAGAAACCTTTTCCAAAATTTACCACATTTGTGCAGCAAGATCAGATTATGCAGATGAATTAAAGTCAACTGAACAGTGCCTGAATGGTTAACAGCCTGAGATGGCAACGCCACAGTCAGCAATGTATTATTGTATAATCTCATGTCAGAAAATGTTAATACTGGAAAATGTTAATGTGTGTGTGGTTTTGGGTTTTCTCATTAAATGTAGTTTATAAGACATGCACATACAGGAGGGCAGGAAGCCATTACAACGCACACACCTCTGGTTATATTTACCTTGTTAATGCATTAAATTTATTGTATAGTACAGAAACCACATCATCCTTATTTTGGCTATCAATATTCTGGTTATGTCATAAAATATACGAAATTGGGTATTTCTGTAATCACTAGAACAGCTTGGCCTAAAAGTGTGTTTTCGGTATTTCCTCTGTTTCAGTAAATGGCAGCTCGCCTTGATCTTTCAATGTTCAATGAGTCTAATAGGGTGAGCTGCTCTAACATTTGTATTTTACTACTCTTTTATCTTCTTGTCCTGAGTATATAACTTGCTTTTGCCAACCTTGTTTATTTAAAATAACTTAAAAAAATCTATGCATTTTGTGAGGGAGAGGCGTAGAGTAAGCGTAGCTCAATGTTGAAAATTCAAGCCTCGACAGAGAGGCTATTAAACACACAAAATACACATAAACAGTTACAGGAAGGAAAAGAAGAAGAAAACAGAGAAAGAGAGAAGGACAGAAGAAGAAAAGAGTTAGAAAGAGGAAAAAACAATGGGTAAATGAAAGCAGAATATAGGACTATTGACCTTTAAATCTTCAAAATGTTACTCAAGCCCTGTAGCTGCACAATTCTTATTAAATTTATTGGCAGTAATCTCGCTAAATTCCTTCTTGACTCTTAAAACTAGCAGGAAACAATATTCTAAACTTAAAACAAATTTATAGTCCCTGTGAGCAAGCACCAGCTGTACTTGTTGAATCTGTCTTGCTTGCAGTTGATCATTAGCATGGTATATGCACAGGATTTAACTTTTAAATCTGGATTTCTATTGAGTGTGTTAACTCGTAGACTGGACTTTCAGCACAAACAAGTAGAGGGGTTGAGCCCCATGTAATCACAGGTTATTAATACACTCTGAGCTGCTCTAGGAATGTTTGAAGATCCTCAGAGGGTATAAAAGGCTTCACCAGGGGAAGCTGGATTTAAAATGTAGGATTTTCATCAATTCCTGGCAGAGAATTAATAAGGTTTTATGCATCTGATGACAGCCCAGACAGTATATGAATATTATATACCCACTGAGTTTATTATATGGATAAGAATCCAAAATGAAATCTTGAGACTCTGCTTGAGTCTATACTGGCTCATCAAAATCAAATTATGACCAAGGTTTAGGGATCTGATTTTCTGCTGCTTGTTAAGATGCCTGAAGAATCAGAGTTGGCCTCTGGCTTACACTGTCAGGTCCTTGTGAGCATTCTGAGCATTGGCTTAGTTAGAAGGTAACAATGCACAGAACTCCTCAAAAACAAAACAAAACAAAACAACCAAAAACAAAAAAGCAGACATCCATTATCCACAAACAAAGACCTAGAGCCAGATTTGTGATTTAGGCAACAGAAAAACAGGAAACCAGAGTGACTTGTAAAGGACTCTGGGCAGACCCTGGAATTCAAAACTGGACCCTATCAGCAAACCCTGTGCGTTTGACATGAACTTATTCAGATTGTGCTAACAATGCATCTTCCTGGTTCACGATTTGTACATCTGCCCTCTGACTACAGTCGACCCTGTGAGGTGACTGGCCCTGGGGCTGCTCTGTGAAGCCTTTGTACCAATGACCTTGAGCTCATGCACAAATCAAGTGTGTTCACAAAGTCATTCCCGCTCTGATAATATAGACCTTCCACATTTAGGGGTCTGATAGACCTTTCTATTTTCTCTGCAGCTGTTGTTCCTTTTTATTTCTTTAATGATTCCTAGCTCTTTTGATAGGAAAGAAGAGAGATGAGATAAAACAAGTTAGTTGGCAGTTTCATAGTGGTTTTAGTTAATTCTCTGGCACGATTTTAATTGTGTAGTTAGAGTGTTTGTTATATTGTTAGAACTTCATTTTTTCACCTTACGCCTCTTCTCTGTTGCAGATTCCTAGAGAGCCAGCCGTGGCTGTGCTGCAGAACATCACGCCACGGGGCTGAGAGCTTTCAGAAAGAACAGGAGCAAGCAAGGGCCTGCTGTACTCATGAGGCAGCTCCAAGCCACCCGGTGGCTGCACCATCCTTTAAGGTCACATTCTATATATACCATGAAAAGATGTGGGTAGGACGACAGAGTGTTCGGAATTTTTAGGTGAGCAAATTACTTTTCTGTTTCATCTTTTGGTATTTGGGTGTTTGAGCTGTGTGGTAGCAGGCATTATGTCAACCTGAGCACACTACAGGGAAACCTGGGGTTAAGTCCAACTGAAGAGAAGTTTGTTTTGCAGTTTAATCAGGTCAATGGTGACGGGGTCCTGTAAGAAAGCATACTAATTAGAGCAGTCCTCTCTGCTCTCTGCCTAGCTGGGTACTGTCATAGTGTTGAGGAAACATTGATATACACCACACGCCCCATTAGTAAGTGACTGTGGAGGCCAGGGCTGTATGAGCTTCTATAAAGGAAATGGGAGAAGCTGGAAAGCTGACCTGTTCACCTTACTCTAATGATTAACTTTCAAGTATTCAAAACCTCTGATTGCTTATACTGACTGTTTCCCTTCTTGTGGGCCTGTGGGGAAGAATTTTACAGAATACTAACACAATACAAAGGAGACCAAGAGGGAGGCCACCATTTAACGGTGGTTGGCCTTGATAAACAGTAAACCAAGGGCTTTAAAGGTCATTGTGCTTTTCTATTAATAAAAGGATGAGGAGGTGCTGTTCCCAAGGGTGGCCCTCTCCCCATGCACAATTATAGTCCTGGCTTCCTGTGGCCCATTTTGGGGCACGCCCACTGGAAATGTTGTTGTAAAACTGCCAAATCTGTGGCAGGCAAAACTGACAAACTTTGCCTGTCTCGGTTTTGCAGAATGGTGATGAAAATAAATAGTCAGGCTGCTGCCTGTGAGATTTCCTTCTCCTGCAGTTTGCAAACACAGTCCATGTCCTAGCTGTGCTGCATTTAAACAAAGTATGTTACCCTGTTTCTTCAGCTGAGAGCTGGGTTGTCACCGTTTGGCAATTACTGATGGAGCAGGAAATCTCGCTCCCTGCTGCATGTACGTGTGGACAGAAGAGAAGCAATGTTTATGGTTTGTGCTTGGAGACCAGATGCTGTGTAGCATCTCTTTTCCAGAACTTTGAGGGGATCTGAAACCCAGAAGTGCAGTAATGCTCTATTTTGGAAAGGGAGGCAGGGGAGGACAGGCATACGGGAAATCTACCACATTTTCTATTTTATCTGATACCTGATTGTATCGTACTGTCTACTAGGGTTGGCTTTTCTGTGGTCAGCACCGTGGTACCACCTGAAAAACAAAAGAGTAACATACAAAAGTGAGAAATGCTGCATGCTTACATATATTTGAGAGGCAAACATTTCCCACAGAAAATTCTTCTTTCAATCCCTGCTACAGTCATTGTTTTACTTCAGTTCTGCTTGTTACACTATCCAGTTAAGTTCAAATAAACTATTTTTTTTTTACCCAGCACATTTATTCATAAAACATCTAGGTGGTGGGAGAGTTTGGGACTTTGTTCCAAGGGCATTCCCGGATTCCCGGATGGAGAGCGGCATGAAACTGCAGCAGTGAAAACAAAGGCCTCGCGATGTCCCCAGCGACCGGGGTACTAAACCTGACCTAGACCCCTGATCTTCAAAGAGTTTCCCATGGTTTCAGACATGAGCCTTTAGGGGAGTTATAAGGCTAGTCCCACAATCTATTTTAAAAACTGAAGGTTTAAAGTAAATGGAGGTAGTTCATCCTTTTTTTTTCTTTTTGCTACAACAACTGTTTATTTTCCCCCAAAGACATGTGGTTTGGACAAGGCGCAGGAAAAGGAGAGGGCAGAAACATTTCTTCACCGTTCCAAGGAACTGGAGATTGCACAACTAACACCCTGAACAATGTGAGCTTTCAATCAAGTTTGGGTCAACTGTGAAGTTACTAGTCCAGGGAACATATGGAAATGTAGCTGGGTTCTCTTTTTCTCTCTGTTAGCTCTTCCATTGTCCACTCTTCATCATAGTTGTCTTAGACTTGCCTAACCAGAAGAATCACCTGAACTCTTGTTGAAATTGCTCTTCCCGGTCCACTTACCCTCCTCAGATCTCACTGAGAACCAGAGTCTCTAGGGAACGACCTTTGAAATCTGTATTTCTGAAAGATTCTAAGGTGAGTCTTATAATCCAGTAAGCTAGGAAAACACTGGTTTGCTGTTCATTACTTAGGTGCTCATTTAGGCATTTCTCCTTAACAGTGCCACCACCATAGATCGCAGTCAGAGACAATCTATTTGCTATCCCAAGAGATAAAGTTCTGGGCAAACTCAGGGTAAGGGCATTGGGTGGGCCCATGACTGTCACGAAGAGTTTTGGAGGAGGGTGTAAGGTGCCATTGTAGACCTTCCAATAGCATCATTCAATAAAGATCTGTGATCATCTCTATTGCATCCAGGTCCTGGTCCTGTCCTGCAGCTCCCACAGATCAGAAATCATCCAGATCATGAATCAGAGCTATAGAATCATGCTCTTGGAATGGTCTGAAGATTTCTGAGCTAATTGGTTGCAGCGCCAAGTCATGTTAGCTCTGCTCTCCCAGTAAATGTTGCGTCTGGGTGGCCACACATATGCGAGGCTTCAGTGAAGCAGAAAGAGGGAATTATACACATTATGGGTTAAGAAGGTGAATCTATAATGGCAGAATTGGAGGAATGCCAGAATACATTAGCGTTCAGTTTGCAGTGGTCTTATAGGAGAAAAATCCAAGGTGAAAATTCACTTTTTAAAACCGATATGCATTATCAATTTTGTTATAGGTTGGAAGCCAAACTCCACTGTTGGGTACACACAGATCCGATGTCAAATTTGGCCTCCCAGTGCCTTTGAAGGCAATTGCATTAACTTATGAGTTCAAAGGCATTTGCAAATGAATAACTTGGAAGTGAATTTTCACCTTGGCAAGCAAATACAGGAGAGCAAAGCCTTTCCTCATTTCCACACATTTGGTATGTTTCACCTGGAATTCAGTGTTGTCTGTAAGTAATGAGCCTTTTACTATAATACTTATCTCTGTCTGTATACAAATAGGTCACTCCAGGAGGAAAAATTAAAGCAACATCTGCTTTAAAATACGAAACGCTGCTGAAGGGAGCCTTGGTCCCAGTCTCCATTGTTCCCGCCTCTCAGGGTTAAAGTGAGAATGCTTTCGGTGTTTTTTATTGTACTGAACACTCAGAGTTTGCAGCTCTGACAGTGAAGCCTGTGCCAGAGTGAGCGAAGAGGGCACCAAGCTGTGTGTGCGTGCCTATGATGTGACTCGTTCACACGTGAAGAGATGCCTGACTTAGAGATGGTTTTGCTCCTCACAAACATTTATATACGAGCACACCCTTTTTGAGAAAAGGATGACAAATAGCTTTATTAAGCAAACTGGGTTATAATGCAATAAATGAACATGAAGGCCTTCTAAAATCCCTTCTTGATGAGGGTGTGAGGTGTGCATTATGAGCACCCTAGAAATTCTTAGTATTATGCACATATTTATAGAATTATGGAGACAAATATGCTGGCCTGAGAAAATATCATTGTTTTTTGCCATGGTAATACATATATAAAAGAAACTAGAATGAACTTTTTTTCTACGTACACAAAAAATGACTTTAAAGCTGTAGATAAACCATTACCTTACACATGCAAAGGACTGTCAGTTTTCCACTGTAAGTGACCCATTTTCTGTGGTTTGTGACTCGCTGCCATACACAGTTTGCTCCAGGCTAACATACTTGCTCTATTTCATTGAAAGGCTCTAGTTTCAATTGATTCAGTCATGAACTGATGCAAAAATGAGTAGGTTGGTTGGTCTGATATGAGGAGTAAATCTGAGGCCTTGTTCTAATCAATATGAACTGACCACTTTAGGATATATAAAGAAAAAAACCCTCTCCACAAGAGGGTAATTGAAAAGGGTATACTGTGATGATTGCAGTCATTCCATCTTATGAGGAATTTCACTACGGCCGTGTGAGAGGGTCTGCAAAAAGCCTGAGGTTTGCGGCAACGCCGGGAAGGTTTCCACAGGACCTGGTTCATAGAATGGTACTCTGTTTTTAACGTCAGCTGTAGGGTTTTCAGCTAGAACTTGACATCTTACAAAGAAAATGCTCCTGCGTTAACTAGAGTAATTTTTGTGGCTTATGGCTATTTACATAAAAGCTTTGTTTTCAAAGGCCCACAGCAATATAACATTTATTGCCCATCTGAATGTAAGTGATTAACCTGGAAATCTGCAGGGAGACAGCCTTAGGAGGTGGGATTTAAATGTAAACCCATTACATGGTACTAAATTTCTGAGCTAAATTTTGTTCCTTATGTCACCCCTGAGTACAGAGCTCTCTCACTCCTTCAGAGGAGGGCTTTTGAAATAAATGGAAATGTACTTCAGGACATTTCCTTCTAGATTTTACATGAATGCACTATCAAATAACATGATACGTATAATGAAGTCACATGGTAGAGCCTTTGGTTCCACCCATGGAAATTAATTATGTGGGCTCTTTAAGTCCTTTTTGGATAAAATTACAGACCTGCATCCAAGGGCTCACATTTAATCTAAAATGAGAGTCAGATGCTATATGAACTGCATTTTGTTCCAGGTATCATTAAAGGTCCCACAGTACCTTTTGCAACAATAGGGTGAAAATCCTAGTGCCTTGGCCAATTTCCAAATGGTGCAATTCCATCCTCCACTTGCCTAACATTTCCTCTGCCATTCCAGGTGGAAGAGAAAGTCGCTTTCTAGCTTTGAGGGTGTTAGAGTGTTATAGAGTAATACTCTAAGTTAGTGAGGCATTTTGCACACACCAGCACTGATATATTTGCTAGTTGGTAGTAGTGTGAAGTGACAACTAATTCTGTTGAAGCTTTTAATGTAAAATGACTTACAAAATCCTAACTTCAAAGCTGCATTTCAAATATAAGCCTAATTTCATCAATTAGTTAAAGGATCCACTCAAAATATTTTATCCTCACTAGAAAATAACAATAAACATTCCAAAGTGTGTGGTTATGTAATTAATTTGTTATGGGGGCTGAGGTGGTGCTGAAGATGAGGATCTGTTCAGCACTTTTAACCATGCAGAAATTCTTTCTCTATTATGATAATCCTAGTGTTGGCTCTGAAAATGGCTAAACATTATCATTTCAAATGGCTACGGCTATTAACAAGCTGTTTATACAGACAACACGCAGAAACAAGGATGTGTGCCTCTGGCAAGCCTGCCTCTGCTGGGGCAGCCCTGCCATCACCCTGATGACCACCAACATCAGGAGTTACCAAGCACGAATAGGCATTAATTAGCTGCTCTCAACAACGGCATGAACTGAAATGGCACAGCAATGGGATGAAGATGGTTTCTGCACCTGTGAGCTGGAAGTCATCACCTGTTCCACTGTGGCAGTTGGCCTGGTCGTCATCACATTCATCCACCAGGTTCCCGTTGGGAGTGGTTGGTCCAGCTGTAGGTGCTGAAACAAAATCCAAGGATTATTATCTCTCCCCCGAAATGTATTCTCAAGCCTCTGGCTGTTGAATCTGCTAACACTTTCGAAGAAAACTCTTATCTGTTGCAAGAAGGCCAGGAGCATGGTTGACCTCTTTCAGGAGCTAAACAGACTTGGAATTTGCAGAATCCTCTGGGGACTGCTTTGTTTTGGTGTTTGATCTATATCTGCTCTATAGAGTTGACTACCTTAGCATTTTCTACATTGTTATCTATATAAACATACTTTTTCTAAAAAATTCTCGAATTCTCATGGTTATTTATTCGTGACCCTGGAGTTGAGAAATTTGATTGTAGAGATGTTGCATGAACTGTTTTTCTGCTCATTTTCAAGGTGCTAGAGAACCCGCTTATCGTGAATTCTATTATATTCTTAGTACTTACTAAGTTTCGTTAGTTCACATTATAAGTTTTTCCCCAAAAGATAATCCCAACACATTCACTTTTAGTACAATATCGTTCTTTTTTTTTTTTTCTTTAAAGATTGACCGTGTCCACATGTCTGAGAGGACCTGTCTTAGATTTCCTGGGGTCATTTTACCTGAACTCCCAGAGGACTGAATTCCACTGCTGCCAGGGATTCTTATATTTGTGAAATTGTGGATGAAAGGTATCTGACATTAATCAAAGACTGCTTTTGATCTTTAAATTAAGTTTGGTCTATTTTTTTTCAGCTTCTTCCTCATTTTTGCAATCTGTTTAATGTTTTACAGCTTTGGGCATTGCATTTCACTTTATGAGACTGAAAATAATGTACAGTTCTCTTGATGACTGAGAACCAGACAAGAGTGGGGGTCTATTCTCTAATAGCTTGTGGCCAGTAGTAATGTCTGGTAACTGCTGCTTTCTCAATAAAAAAAAGATATTGTAATTGTGCTTAAATACAGAGCAAAATTATGACAAATGTAGAAATGTAGCTAGTTTCAACTTTCTCAACTCCCCCAAAGCACACACCAATAATCACTAGGAAATCAGCATGTACAGATATTGTGCACACTATTTAGAAATACAGTCTATACTTTGTAAAATGCATATACAAATATGCCAGGCTCAACTTTCTTTTTTCAATTTTAATTTTTATATTTTTCAATTACAGTTGATGTGCAATATTATATTAGTTTTAAGTACAAGATATATAGCATAGTTAAAGGAAATTCATGCATCCCACCGCGGGAATTGTAGCTCTAATGTTTCACATCTAAGGCAGCAAAGACTCTCATAGAACATAGGCCGGCAAGCAGGACCCACGTGTGTGACAGTGAAATTTCCTGTGGGTAAATCAGGATGGTATATTTCTTAGATTTAAGGCTTGTTCTTGCAGGGACCTCTCTCTCCCTGAATCAAAAGAACTTATGCTAATGAATGCTTAACTTCCTCAGACCAGTGAGTTCAGCCCAAGCCTATTGTCTTTCCATTTGCATATCTATCCTCTTGATGTGCTATCTTGGGCATCTACCACCTAATGTAAATCTACAATCCATGCATAGTTAATGAAGACCATTCAGATGTAAAGTGCCCGAGAAATAAAAAGCCGGTCAACATTCGGCTGGGGGCCTGTCCAAGATGATAATGGAGGGGACGTGTGGTCCCGGAATTTCTAGTCCAGTGTATTATGTGTAAAATTATTTACACACTGCCATGGCATACAAATCCTGCTGGCCAGAATTTGCGACACATAGTGGTTAGACATTTATGTAACTTAGAAAGCGATCTCCATGATAAGTCTAGAGCCCACCTGGCACTGTACATACTTACTATGATATTGATTATATTCCTTATGCTGCACTTTTATGTCCTCATGACTATTTTGTAACTACCAATTTATATATCTTAAACCCTTCACCTTTTTCACCTAGCCCCTAACCCCCACTCACACCTGTTAACCATTAGTTTGTTCTCTGTATCTATGATTCTCTCTATTTTGCTTGTTCATTTATTTTGTTTTTTAGATTCCATATATAAGTAAAATCATACGGTGTTTGTCTTTCTATTTGACTTTTTTCACTTAGCATAATACACTCTATGTATGTCCATGTAGTTGCAAATGGTAGTATTTCATTCCTTTTTAGGACTAATATTCTGTTATATATATGTATACGTACCACACCTTCTTTATCTGCTCTTCTACTGATGGACATTTTGGTTGCTTCAATATCTTGGCTATTATAAATAACACTGCAGTATCAGAGAGATGCAAATATACTTTTGAATTTGTGCTATGGATTTCTTCAGATAAAAACCCAGAAGTGGAATGGTTGAGTCATAAGGTAGTTTTATTTATTTATTTGTTTTTGAAGAATATCTGTACTGTTTTAAATAGTGGCTGCACCAATTTGCAATCCCATCAATAGTGCACAAGACTCCTGTTTTTCCCACATTCTGGTCAACACTTGTTGTTTGTTGTTTTATTGATGATACCCATTCCAACAGGCATGAGCTGGTATCTCATTGTGTTTTTAATTTCCATCTTTCTGACAATTAATGATATTGAGCATCATTTCACATGTCTACTGGCCACCTGTAGGTCCTCTGCTCATTTTTTTAAAATAAATGAAGTCCATTTTATTATTTCAAGTATTAATGATAAAAAAATATTTAGCCCAGCTGTTGCATTTTAAGAAATGAAAATACCCTGTATTTTAATTGGATTGTTTTTTATTTTGGTGTTAATTTGTATTTCTTTATAAACTTTGGATATTAAGCCTTCATCTAGTGTATCTGGGCAAATATCTTTTCCCATTCAGTAGGTGATCTTTTTGTTTTGTTGATGGTTCCTTTGTTGTGCAAAAACTTTCTAATTTGGTGTAGTGCCATTTGTTTATTTCTTCATTTGTTTCCCTTGCCTGAAGAAATACATCCAAAAAATATTATAAAGAGCAATGTCAAAAAGTTGACTGCCTATGTTTTATTCTACAAGTTTTGTGGTTTTGGGTCTTGTATTTGTCTTTAATCCATTTTAAGTTTATTTTTGCATATGGTATAAAAAAGTGGTATAGTTCGCTTTTGTGCATATTCTGTCCAGATATCCCAATGCCACTTGTTGAATAGACTGTTTTTACCCCATTTTATGTTCTTGCCTCCTTTGTTAAATATTAATTAACCATACAAGTATGGGTTTATTTCTAGGCATTCTATTCTGTTCCATTGATCTATGTGTCTGTTTTTATGCCAGTATCATGCTGTTTTGATTATTATGGCCTTGTAGTATATTTTGATATCAAGGACTGTGATGCCTCTAACTCTGTTCTTTGTCAAGATTGTTATGGCTATTAAAAAGTCTTTTATGTTTCCATATAAATTTTAGAATTATTTGTCTTAGTTCTGTGAAAAATTCCATTGGTATTTTGAAAGGGATTGCAATCGACTCTATAGATTGCTTTGGGTAGAATTAATATTGTTAAAATATTAACAATATTTTACTCTACTCCTACTTTGTGGAGAGCTTTTTTTAAAATTATACATGCATGCTGGATTTTGTCAAATGCTCTTTCAGCAGTTATTAATATGATCATATGATTTTTATCCTTTATTTTTAAGGTGTGTCATGTTAATTGACTTGTGAATATTGAATTAAACTCATATCCCAGGAATAAATCCCACTTGATCTTGGTGTATGTTCTTTTAAATGTATTGATGAATCAAATTTGCTAAAATTTTATCGAAGATTTTTGCATTTATGTTGATCAAGGATAATTTTCTTTTCTTGTAATTAGTTGTCTGGGTTTGAAATCAGAGTAATGTTGGCCTTATACAATGACCTGAGAGTCTTCACCTTCTTGAATTTATTGGGATAGTTTGAGAAGGATATGTTAATTTTTCTTTGAATGTTTGGCAAAATTCATATGTGAAGTCATCCAGTCCAAGACTCTAGTTTGTTGGCCATATTTGATTACTGATTTGACCTGTTCAGATTTTCTGTTACTTCTTGATTTATTCCAGGAACACGGTATCTTTCTAGGCACTTATCCATTTTTTCCAGATTGTCCAATATGTTGGCATATAGTTTGTACCATTTTCTTATATCCTTTGCATTTCTTTGGTGTCAGTTGTTACTTCTCCTCTTTCATTTCTTATTTTATTTATTTGGGTCCTTTCTCTTTTTTTCTTCATGAATCTGGTTAAAGTTTTATCAATTTTATCTTTTCAAAGAACCAGCTCTTGGTTTTATTGCTCTTTTGAAATATTTTTTATACTTTATGGTGTCTATTTCCACTCTAATCTTTATTATTTCCTTTCTTCTCCTAATGATGGATTTGTTTGCTGTTCTTTGTTGATTCCTTTAGGTGTAAGGTTAGACAGTTAGTTTGAGGTTTTCCTTGTTTCTTGAGGTGGGCCTGTGTTGCTATGAATTTCCCTCTTAGGACTGCTTTCACCACGTCCCATATATTTTGGGTCTATGTTTTTATTTCCATTTGTGTGAAATATCTTTTTCCATCCTCCTATTACTTTTAGTCAGTGTGTGTTTCGATTTGAAGAAGGTCTCTTGTAAACCATACATGCAGGGGGTGGACAAAAGTAAGCTTACAGTTGTGAGTCTAAAAACACAGAGTTGACTCTTGTATTATAATTTATTAATTATTGTATTGCTTATTTGTATTACTGCAACTACTTCTGCCCACCCCTGTATATGGCTCTTGTGTTCTTTTTTTTTTTTTTTTTTTAAGATTTTATTTATTTTATTTTTAGAGAGAGGGGAAGGGAGGGAGAAAGAGAGGGAGAGAAACAGCAATGTATGGTTGCCTCTCACATGGCCCTCATGGGGACCTGGCCCGCAACCCAGGCATGTGCCCTGACTGGGAATCGAACCGGGACCGCTTGGTTCCCAGCTCGCGCTCAATCCACTGAGCTACACCAGCCAGGGCTGGCTCTTGTGTTCTTATACATTCAGCTACCCTAAGTTTTTTGGTTGGAGCATTTAATCCATTTACATGTAAAGTGATGATTGATAGGTGTGGAGTTATTGCCATTTTATTCATATTTATGTTCTTTTTAAAAGTTTTCTTTTGAAAGAATCCCTTTAACATTTCTTTTAACACTGGTTTTGTGGTGATGAAATCCTTTAGCTTTTTCTTATCTGGGAATGTCTTTATCTCTCCTTAAATTTTATTTTTATTTTAAAAAATTTTTATTGAATTTATTTGAGTAACAGTAGTTAATAAATTTATATGTTTCAAGTGTATAGCTCTATAACACTTCATCTGTACATTGTTATCGTGTGTTCATGACCCAAAGTCAAGTCTCCTTCACTGCCATTTTTCCACGCCTTTATTCTCTTCTACCTCCCTCCAACTCCCTTCCCTCTAGTCTTCATACTGTTTGTGTCTATAAATTTTTTCCTTAATCCCTTCAATAGTTTTCACCCAGCCTCCTAACGCCCTCCTCCATCTGACAGTTGTCAGTCTCTTTTCTGTATTCCTGTTTTCTATGGGTCCATTTCTATTTTGTTTGCTAGTTTATTTTGTTCATTAGATTACACAAAATAAGTGAAATCATGTGGTATTTGTCTTTCTGTAATTGGATTATTTTGCTTAGCATAATATTCTTCAAATCCATCAGTGCTGTTGCAAAAGGCAAGATTATTTTTTTGCCAGACTGTTTTTTTTAATTACTTTATTGTTCTTCAATTACAGTTGTCTGCATTTTCTCCCCTCCCCTCTCCCCATCCCATCCAAACCCACCCCCCTCCCTTGCTTCCACCCTTCCCCTTGGTTTTGTCCATGTGTCCTTTATAGCAGTTCCTGAAAACCCTTCACCCCATAATCCCTTCCCCCTCCCCTCTGGCTATTGTTAGATTGTTCTTAATTTCAATTTCTCTAGTTATATTTTGCTTGCTTTTTTATTTTGTTGATTATCAGCAAATGAGTGGGTCAAGAAACTATGATACATTTACACAATGGAATTCTACGCAGCAGAGAGAAAGAAGCTTATACCTTTTGAGACAGCATGGATGGAACTGGAGAGCATTATGCTAAGTGAAATAAGCCAGGCGGTGAGGGACAAATACCTTATGATCTCACCTTTAACTGGAACATAATCTTTTTTTTTTTTTAAGGCCAAATAGTATTCCATTGTGAAAAAGTAGGACAGCTTTTGTATCCATTCGTCTGCTGATGGGCACATGAGCTACTTCCAAATCCTGGCTATTGTAAGTAACAGTGTAATAAACATAGGAGTGCATATGAATATATTCTTTCAAATTACTGCTTTGGATTTCTTTGGATACATGTCCAGAAATGAAAATGCTGGGTTATAAGGCAGTTCCATTTTTAATTATTTGAGGGAATTTCATACTGTTTTCCACAGTGGCAGCACCAATCTGCATTCCCACCAACAGTGCACTGGGGTTTCCTTTTCTCCACATCCCCTCCAACACTTGTTTTGATTTTATGATGATAGCCATTCTGACAGGTCTGAGCTAATATATTATTGTAGTTTTAATTTGCATTTCTCTGATGATTACTGACATTGAGCACCTTTTTATATGTCTATTGGCTATCTGCATGTCCTCTTTGGAGAAGTGTCTATTCAGGCCCTTTGCCCATTTTCAAATTGGATTTTTTTTTTGGTGTTGAGTTTTATAAGTTTTTCATAGATTTTGGATATTAACCCTTTGTCAGATGTATCAGTGTTCTCCCATTCAGTTCATTGTCTTTCATTTTTGTTGATGGTTTTTCCTTTGTTATGCAAAAACTTTTTAGTTTGATATACTTCCATTTGTTTATTTTTTCTTTTGTTTCCCTTGACTGAGAAGATCTATCAGTAAAAATATTGCTATGAGAACTGTATGAAATTTTATGCTTGTGTTTTTTGCTAGGATCTTTATGGCTTACAGTGTTTAATTCATTGTGAATTTATTCTTGTTTATGGTATAAGAAGGTGGTCTATTTTTATTTCTTTGCATGTGTATGTCTAATTTTCCCAACAGCTTTTATTGAATAGACTGTCTTGACTTCATTGTATGTTTTGGACTCCTTTGTCAAATATTAATAAAGGCATAGGTTTATTTATAGATTCTCTTTTCATTCCATTGATACTGTTTTTTCCAGTACCATGCTATTTTGATTACTATGGCCTTATAATATACTCTGATATCAAATAGTGTGATTCCTCCAACATTGTTACTTTTTGTCAAGATTGCTGTGGCTATTCTGGATCTTTTGTCACTCCACATATATTTTTTGGAATATTTGTTATAGTTCTATGAAATATACCACTGGTATCTTGATAGTAAATATATTGAATTTATAGATTGATTTAGGGTAGTATTGACATTTTAATGATGTTATTTCTTTCCATTAACATGGGATATGCTCCCATTTATATATATTTTTTTCAATTTCTTTCCTCAATGTCTTAATTTTCTGAATATAGGTCAGTAACATCCTCAGTTAAATTTATTCCTAGGTATTTTATTGTGTGTGTGTGTGTGTGTGTAAAATTGTACATAGATTTGTTTTCTTTGTTTCCCTTTCTGATAGTTCATTATTGGTGAATAAAAATACAACTGACTTCTGCATATTTATTTTGTATCCTGATTCTTCACTGAATTCATTAATCAGTTTTAGTAGTTTTTGGTGGAATTTTTAGCATTCTCTGAATACAGTATCATGTCACCTGCAAATAATGACTGTTTTACTTCTTTCTTTCCAATTTGGATGCCTTTTATTTCTTCTTCTTGTCTGATTGCTGTGGCTAGGACTTTCTGTACTGTGTTGAATAAGAGAAGTGAAAGTGAACATCCCTGTCTTGTTCATGATCTTGAGGAAAATGCTTGCAGTGCTTTCCTGTTGACTATAATGTTGGCTGTGGGTTTGTCATATTTAGCCTTTGTTATGTTGAGGTATGTTCCTTCTATACCCACTTTGCTGAGAGGTTTTATCATGAGTAGGTGCTGGATTTTGTTAAATGCTTTTTCTGCATCTATTGATATGATCCTGTGGGTTTTATTCTTCATTTTATTTGGCATATCAACATTTATTGATTTGCAAGTATTATGCCAACATTGCATATCCAGAATAAATCCCACTTGATCATGGTGCAATATGGTGCATGATCTTCTCAATGTATAGTTGGATCCAGTCTGCTAACATTTTGTTGAGGATTTTAACATCTATGTTTATCAGGGTTATTAGCCTATAATTACCTTTCTTTGTAGTGTTTTTTATGGTTTTAGACATTGGATTATGCTGGCCTTGTAAAATGAGCTTGGGAATATTCCCTCCTCTTGAAATGTTTGGAATACTTTGAGAAGTATAGGTGTTAGTTCTTTGAATGTTTTGTAAAACTCACCTGCGAAACCCTCTGGTCCAAGACTTTTGTTTGGTGGGAGATTTTTGATAAGTGATTACATTTAATTACCTGTGATCAGTTATTCATATTTTCTGTTTTTTCTTGATTCAGTTTTGAAGATTTTTATGTTTCTAGGAATTTATCCACTTCATTCAGATTGTCCAATTTGTTGGCATATAGTTGTTTATGATATTTTTTTTACAATCATTTGTATTTCTGTGGTGTCAGTTGTTACTTTTCCTCTTTTATTTCTGATTTTATTTATTTGGTTCATCTCTTTTTTGTCTTGGTAAGTCTGGTTAAAGATTTTTCAATCTTGTTTAACTTTTCAAAGAATCAGCTGTCAGTTTTATTGATCTTTTGTAATTTTTTAGACTTTATTTTGTTTTTTTCTGCTCTAATATTCATTTTCTTTCTTCTCACTTTGCGTTTTGTTTGTTGTTGTTCTTCTAGTTCCATTCAGTGTAAAGTTAGATTTTTTTTTTTTGAGATTTACTTTGTTTCTTGAGGTAGGCTTGTGTTGCTATGAATTTCCCTCTTAGGATTGCTTTTGTGTGTCCCACGGATATCGAGTTTTATGTTAGTTTTCAGTTGTTTCAATGTATCTTTTGATTTCTTTCTTAATCTCATTCTTAATCCACTCATTGTTTAGTAACATGTTATTTAGCCTCCATGTGTTTGTGTATTTTTCAGTTTTGTTCTTGTGATTCATTTCTTGTTTCATACCATATAGTCAGAGGAAATGCTTGATATGATTTCAGTGTTCTTAAATTTATTGAGACTTGTTTTGTGTCCTAACATGTGGTCTATCTTAGAAAATGTTCCATGCGCACTTGAAAAAACATATATTCTGCTGTTTTTTCTGTGAAATGATCGGAGGATATCAATTAAATCTTTCTGATCTAGTGTGTCATTTAAGCCTGCTGTTTCTTTGATGATTTTCTGTTTGAAAGATCTATCCATTGATGTCAATAGAGTGTTAAAATCCCCTACTATGATTTTATTAATGTTGATTTCTCCCTTTATGTCCATGAAGATTTGCTTTACACATTTAGGTGCTCCTATGTTGGGTGCATTAATGTTTACAAAGGGTATAGCCTATTGTTTGATTTATCCTTTTATTATGTAGTATCCTTCTTTGTCTCTTTCTATAGCTTTAGTTTGAAAGTCTATTTTGTCTGATATAAGTATTGCTATACCAGCTTTGTTGAAAATTTCCATTTGCGTGATATATTTTTTCTATCCCTCTACTTTAATTCTGCATGTATCTTTCATTCTGTAGTGGGTCTCTTGGAGGCAGCATATATATATATGTTATATATATATATATATATATATATATATTGGTCTTGTTTCCTTATGCATGCAGCTACCCAATGCCTTTTGTCTATAACATTTAAATTATTTACATTTGAAATGATTATTGATAGGTATGTACTTATTGCCATTTTATTCTTTATGACTATATTCCTCTGTTTTTCTTCTTTTTGTTCTTTGTAAAGAACATCCTTTAACATTTCTTGTAGTACTGGTTTGGTGGTAATGAACTCCTTTAGCTTTCTGTTGTCTAAAAAGCTCTTTATGTCTATTTCTCCTTCAATTTTAAATGATAGCCTTTCTGGGGAGAGTAGTCTTATTTGTACTTCCTTGCTGTTTATCAATTTAAATATTTCATGCGACTCCCTTCTGGTCTGAAGTGTTTCTGTTCAGAAGTCAGCTGACAGTCTATGGGAGCTCCTTGTAGATAACTACCTGTCTTTCTCTTGAGGTATTTAAGATTCTGTTTTTGTCTTTAACCTTTGCTATTTTAATTATGATGTGGTATGACCTTCTTTGGATCCATCTTGTTTGGGACTTGTGTGTCTTTTTCCTTCACAAGGTCAGGGAAGTTTTCAGGCATTATTTACTTAAATAGGTTCTTGATTCCTAGCTCTCTCTCTTCTCCTTCTAGTACACCTATAAAATGGGTGTTGTTATACTTTATGTTGTCCCAAAAGTCCCTTAAACTATTTTTTAAAAAGTTCTTTTTTCTCTTTGCTGCTCTGATTGGGTGTTTTCTCCTACCTTGTCTTCCAAATCACTGATTTAATACTCTGATTCATCCAACTTACGGTTTATTACTTCTAATGTATTATTTTTTTGAGATATTGTGTTCTTCATTTGTGACTGGTTATTTTTCATGGATTTCATATCTTTTTTCATGCTGTTGAAGTTCTCAGTAAGTTCTTGGAAGTTCTCACTAAGTTCCTTGAGCATCCTTATAACCATATTTGTCCTTTTCTTTCATTTGGGGCATGTTTCTTTGCCTCACCATTTTGGCTGCCTCTTTGTGCTTGTTTCTGTATATTAGGTAGATATTCTATTTCTTCCAGTCTTGGTAGAGTGGGCTCATGTAGTAGGTGTGCTGTGAGACTCAGTGGTACAGTCTCCTTGATCACTTGAACTAGGGCTCCAGGAATGTCTTTTGTATGGGTTATGTTGGCCTTCCTGATGTAATTGAGTCTTGATTCCTACTGATTCATTTGTGCATGAGGTCAGCATTTAGGTTGGCTGACTGTGTGGATCTACCCTAACAGCTGTGTATGAGGTACTATGCTGGTAACCACAGGAAGTGTAATTTGTGTCAGCAGAGTCTGTTGCCTGTCAATACTTCCCTTTGGCTATGCCAACAGCTAATTGGATCCTTCTATGATGCTGTCTGAAGCTTGCCATTGTGTGTGTTGGTTCTGCGGCCACTTGGGAGGAGTTCTGATGCTGGTCAATGTCAGATGCTGCTTGTGACTGGTGCTGGGCAACCTGTTTGGAACTACAAGGTGATCCACAATTTGTGGCTACCTCTGTTGGGCCTTGGTGTGCAAGAAGGACCAAGGTGCACACCAACACTAACTTCTAACAGTACCGAGCCTAGAGTCAGGTCAGCAGAAGGCTCAAGGCACTTCCAGATCCTCCTCTGCCCCACTTCACCTGCCTAGGTTCAGTTACTGAAATAGTCACTGGCAGTACTTGAGTTCCATGAGGTACTTTCTCAGTGAGTCACCAGATAAGGGTGAGTGGTGTTCACCACAGATACAGCTTTAAACTCGGTGCCAGTGCTGGGTCTGATGCCACTCACCAAAAGTCACAGGGTAACCCTCTGGGTGCCCACAGACCTTTGTGTTGTGGTGGGGTCTCAGGGAATCATCAGGGTGAAGCCAGGAGAGTTTATGAGGAGACCAAGGAGACCAAGATTTGGCTGTGTGAAAGAAATGCTCTGCACTGGTTGGTCATGTAAGGGAATAATGGTCCCTGTCCTAAACTCACACAACTCAGTCTGTCTCAGATTCTGCTAAGAGCCCATGCTCAGCAGGGCATGGTAGCCCAGAGCTAAAAGGGTGGGGCTGTTGAATTTCACACGAGGGAGAGGTGCCAGTCAGGCTTGAGGGAAGGTTGTGTTGAGTGGCCTCCTCCCCAGAGCCATACAGCTCAGTCTATCTTGGATTCTGTCCAGATCTCCTGGGGAGTCTGGGCTTGGCAAGACAGGACCTCCAGGAGTCAGGAAGGTGTGGCTGCTGGCTGACTAGATGGCGAGGCTAGCGGATCTCCTGTGACAGTAAGGCACCAGTCATGTTTTCAGAAAAGTGGACAAAATGGCTTCTATTCCAAAGCCACATAATCAGCCAGTGACACCCCCTGAGTTTGCCTGGACCTCTGTACCCCAGTGGCCAGGCAGCTGGCCCTCAGCAGGGCATGAGTTCTGCAGAGTAGGGCAGCAAGTAGTCCAGAGGGTGGGGCTATTGTATTCTCCCAGGTTGATACTGTACAGGGGGTACTGCTCCACCCAAGAAAGATGGCATCGGCAGCCTGGGAGAAGGACTCAGTTATCCTGGCAGTTGTCCCTTTGGCTCTCTCCACAGAGCCACAAACCCCACTCTCTCCTCATGGAGAGAGACACCTCAGGACTCATGGACTCTAGTCTGCCTCCGCCCTCCCAGAGTAGTAGCTGTGAAGAAGATTTTGTGTGTTGGCCCTTTGAGAGGGTTATTGTGTCTCTAGCAGACTCCTTCTGTCTTCCCTCCCTGGTAGACAGAATCCCCATAGATTTTCACAGCCAGATGTTATATGGGCACCTCTTCCTGGTTGTGGTGTTCTGGGCTGGAAAGCCTGGTGTGGGCTTGATATACCATATTCCTTAGGGGGAAGCTTTCCAGTTGAGATATCCCTCTAAATTCTCAGCTGGGGCATGTGAGTACACAGGGACAGCCTTTTTTTTTTTTTTTTTTTTTTCCCCTCTCCACTCTTCCTACTAGTCTGGATGTAGCATCTTTTGTAAATCCTTGGTTATATGACTTCTGTTCAGTTGATTGTTCAGTTTGATTTTTCTATATCTTAATTGTAATTCTAGTTTGATCTCAGGAGGAAGTAAGTGTACCTTCCACCTACTCCACTGCCATCTTGGCTTTCCTCTCTCCTTCAATTTTAAATGATCGTCTTGGTTATAGGCCCTTGTTTTTCACTACTTTGAATATTTTGTGTCAGTTCCTTGTGGCTTGCAAAGGTTTTTTTTTGAGAAATCAGTCATATGGAAGTTCCCTTGTAGGAAAATAACTGCTTTTCTCTTTTTGTTTCTAAGATTCTTTGTCTTTAACCATTGCCATTTTAATTTTGGTGTATCTCGGTGTGGTCTCTTTGGGTTCACATTGTTTGAGATTCTCTGAGCTTCTTGGATTTGTCTATCCATTTTTTCAAATATGCTCTCAATCCCCTGTTCTCTCCTCTTTCTGGTACTCCTGTGATGTGAATATTATTATGCTGGGTATTGTTCCAAAAGTCCCTTAAACTATTCTTTTCTTTCTTTTTGATGTTTAGATTAGGTGTTTTCTGCTACCTTGTCTTCCAAATTGCTGATTCAATCTTCTGCTTCATCTAATCTGCTGTTGATTCCATCCAGTGTATTCCTTATTTGTGATTGGTCCCTTTTTTATGGTTTCTATATCCTTTTTTTTAAAATGCTTACTATTTCTATGTGTGAAGTTCTCAGTGAATTCCTCAATTCTTTTCCTAAGTTCCTTGAGTATCCTTATAACCACTGGTTTGAACTCTATCTGGTAGATTGCTTGCCTCCATTCTTTTTGTTGTTGTTCTTTTTTTTTTTTTTCCTTCTGTTCTTTCATTTGGCACATGTTTCATTGTCTCCTCATTTTGGTTGACTCTCTGTTTTTATATATTAGGTTAGATCAGCTATGTCTCTCAGCCTTGGCAGAGTGGGGTTATATGATAGATGTCCTCTGGGGCCTAGTGGTATAGTCTTCCTGCTCCCCTGAGCTGAGTGCTCCGAGTATCCCTTGTATGGGTCATGTGCACCCCGCTGCTGTAGTTGGGCCTTGACTTCTGTTGGCACATCAGTGTGTTGGGTTGAGCCTCAGATTGACTGGCTGTGAGGATTGACCATAACCATAGCATATAAGCTGCTGAGTAGGGGTCACTCCAAGGAGCAGGATTTGCCACAGTGGGGCTCTGTTGCCTACTGAGACTACCTTTTGGGCCTACCACCCATGGAGCTAATTGGGTGGTGCTCTGTTGTGGTCTGATGCTAGCTACTGGGTATATTGGTTCTGGGGCTTCTTGAGAGAGACTCCAGGTCAGGTCAATGTCAGCTTCTGCCTGTGACTGAACTGGGGCCACCTGGTATAAGCTATAAAACTATTTTTTGTTGTTAGCTGCCTGTGTTGTATTGGAGATGTGCAGGAGAGGCTATGTTGCAAACCAAACTGAGGCTGGCTGCTCCCAGTAAATGACTTGGGACCACTCAGCAATAGACACAGGCATCCCTGAGGTCACCTGCAGCCTCTCGGCTGCCTGTAATGCACAGCCATGGAAAGATCCTTTTGCAGTATGTGAGATGGTTGGGGTGGGGTCTGAAGAAATCATCAGGGTGGGGTGAATGGTGTTCACGAGGTTAACTTAGATTCAATTTTGGTGCCAGTGTTGAGTCTGGGACCACTCATCAAGAGGCACAGGGCACTTGAGGCCAGCTGCCACCTGCTTTGGGCCTCACATTTGAGAGTTTTTAAGAAATATTGCAGCACAGGCTGAGGCCAGCTGCTTGCCGCTGAAAGAGCCCTTAGTGGTTCGAGGGCCCAGGCAGGCTGCCAGGCCCTGAAACAGCCTCTGGCAGTACAGCAGTTGAGTGGAGTGGGGTCTCAGGGAACCATCAAGTTGCGGCAAGTGGTATTCACTGGTTAATGCAAACTCAGATTTGATGCCAGTGTCCAGCCTGGGCTCACTCATCAAAAGGCACAGTGCACACAGAGGCCGGGAGCCTCCTTCCTGCAGCCTACATTACCTTTGAGAGTTTTAAAGAAAGACTAGAGTGTGGGCTGACTCTGGGTGCCTGTGGCTGTAGGAGCTCCTGGCAATGCTCTGGCCGAGTCCAGCTGCCAGCTCCTGAATGAACTATTGAGGTGCAAGAATTGCGTGGAATGGGATCTCTGGGAATCCAGATGGTAGGGCAAGTGGTGTTCCCCAGGTTAATTTGGATTCAGATTTGGTGCCGTCGATGCCCATAGGCCCTGTGGGGGGAAAGCTCTCCATAGGAAAGATAATGTGCGCCTGCTGGCTGTGTGAGAGAAGCGTTCAGCACAGGGACAACTGTGGCTGTCTCTTCATCCTTCTCCCTGCTACACAATTCAGCCTCTAACCATACAGCTCTTTGGCCTCTCTTGCCACTATCCCTTTGCTGGAGCTCAGGGCGAGTGCCTGTGAGTGAGGGAGGCTGCGCATGGCCTTTAAGAAAACACCTGTGTTTCCAGAAGCCCTCTGTGTCACCCAGATGGAGGGAATCGCCATTGATTTTCATTGCCAGATTTTATGGGGGCTCCTCTTTCTGGCCCTGGCACTCTGGGCTCAAGAGTCCAGTGTGGGTCTGGGACCCCTTGCTTCTCAGGAGGAACTGCTGCAGCCAAGATATCTCTCCCGATTTTCAACTGCTACACAAGGGTGTGGGACTAGCCTGTTCTGCATCTCCACCCATCCTACCCGTCTCAAAACGGCTTATTCTTTATATCCTTAGTTATAGAACTTCTGTTCAGTTAGTCTTCAGATGCTTCCCCAGGTAGGTTGTTCTATAATTTAGTTGTAATTTTGATGTGGTCATGGGAAGAGGTGAGCAGAGTGTCTACCAACTCCACCATCTGGGCTGGAAGCCCACAGGCTTTATTTATTGTTCCCTCTAAATTAATTGAATCCTTTCTGGCAATCCAGATGCTTGTCTTCGCTAAGCTGTGCTTGCTCTTGATAATGTGCCACTTAAATATTTTAAACTGTCTCTTCAGCTTGCTGGGTTTTTTGCATTCCTCGCGGTTTTTACAAAGGAGGTGTTCTACCTTGGAAGTGGCCTAGAGTAGGACCAAGATTAAATTGAAAAAAATAGAAAGCAAATGATTTTTATGCCCTTATTTGAATACTTGAAAATATTCCATCTTTTATGGTTCTCTCTTTTTTTCTCAAACGTAAGTGCTAGCCCAAAATAGGGTGGACATTCAGGGAAGGCTGGGTGTACCATATCCTCTTTCTGTATCCCTCTAGGTATCTCCAGTAGATCGAGGCACAAAGTAGATATTTAATAGGGCCAGTTCATGGATTTAAGGAAGAAAAAAAAGCACTCCTTTCCAACAATTGTGTTAAAAGCTTTGACATTTTCTCAGATGTTAGTTTCTCGCATGTCTCAGGGCAACTTCCTCACTTCTCTGTGAGAGCTTGGAAACATCTGCAGCAGACCCCTTCACTAACAATCTCCACCTCGCGGCAGAGCTGACGCTGGCAAACTGCCACCAGGCTCCACCTTTCCCACCACCCACCCACTCCCCCTCCTAAATCATTGCTACTTCCCAGAGTCCCGGCGAAAGACTTGTCTCAGAGCAGCAGACACCCTTTTCTAGATGAGCACGTTTCTCAGTACATTGAATGAATGAGTCTGCAGTTGGCTCAATCCGTCCATCCCTTCTTTTTCTTGGCATATTTGCCAGAGCTCTGGCACATGGTCATTTTGGGCTGTGTTGCTAGTGACTGGATAATTCAGAGGTCTGGGACAAGACTACAGATATGGAAACATCTACACAATAAAAAATTGGAGATAATGGCCTGTTTTAAAATAAACACATAGAAAAGCATCTATGAATTATTCACTAGTATGGTGATTCACAGCTTAAGATTCTGTAGTGCATAAGAAAATTTTTATGATTTTTAATGTGCTCAGAAATGTAGTTATATTTGAGTAGCTGAAAACACACATAATTTTGAAACCACAAGAAGGTGATATTTAAAAACCATTCTTCAAAACAACTGTGAGCAAATGGTGAATTGATTAGTATCTGGGTACCAACAGTAGCCGTTCTTTGAACAAACCTGGAGAAAGATCTTTACAGGGATGAAAAATTTGGTATAAGGGGACTCACTGATGTTTAAATCTAAGGTAAATGGGAATTCTAATGCACAAAATAAATCATTAAATGGTACAATAAGCAGCTATCATACTGTGTTTTCAAACATTAATTTCACTTATTGTGTGATAAAAATGCAGAAGTGAGAACTGTTATGAGGTCAGTATAGGAATTGAATTTACCCTTGATATGACCTTCAGATGATAACCTAAGTTTATGCAGTAAACTTAAACAGCTCTCACTGTATTTTCACATACATTAATGCATATTAAGGTTTGTGTCTCTGCAGCAGCCTCAGAAATTCATCAAAGAGAATGTCTGGATGTTTCAGTCTGTCAAATGCTGCTTCCTGCTGGTATGAGATGGTAGTCAATACCGCCTACAGAAGCCTAGATCAAACACAGACTTCTAAACAACACTAAAAATGTCAAAGGGACGGGTGGTTGCCTGGGATTGGGGGAAAGGGAATTAGGGCAAAACTATTTAATATATAAAGGGCTTTACTTTGGAGAGGTGAAAATGGTTTGAAACTAGATGCAGGTAGTGGTGGCATAAATAATTGTAAATGTACTAAATGCCATCAAATTGTTTGCTTTAAAATGGTGAGTTTTGTGTTATGTAAATTTTAGTTCAATAATTTTTTTAAGAAGTCAAAGGAGACAACCCCACAGAATCTGGGAAGAGTTATGCAAGCAACCAAGACATAAGTAGGATTCTGAGGCACTGTTTGCAGGTCACAATGTTCTAGAATGTACTAGAATGTTGAACCTCATAGACTGGTAGGCACAGAGAGGACCACCCAGGGGAAAAGACTACAATTTGCAACAGTACTATGAGGGGCATAAATGCATGAAAAAGGAAATTTAAAAAAAAAAAACAGCTAGGAAACTAGAAGGGACTTTGGCAATTGTAATTACCTTCCACATCACAGCCCAGCAGCTCCATTCTCAGCCCCAGTCCAGCATGAGTGGCTCTCTCAGGGTAGATCCTGATGAATCGTGTGGAAAGAGGTTGAAAAGTCCGTAGCTCAGGTGTATCATAGTTGCTGTTGCCTTCAAAAGACTGTGAAGTATGAAAAACACCAGTTATTAATAAAATCTCCCCTTCAGCAGAAGAGTCTCTCCTCAAGGCTCTTAATAGGGTAGAGAAATGGGGCTCATCCTGAAACTTTGTAAATGCCTGATATTCTTTTCATAAATAAGAAAGGGAAAAAACAATGAAAACTCCTCTGAGAAGTGACAGATGTCATTTCTCAGAAACCAGAGTAATGAGACATGTTTTTAAATGATGTGCTGATGTGCCTGGGAAAAGTGACACTTCTGCCACTTCCTTGAGGTGGAGGACTCAGGAAGAGAACTTGCCATTTTTCAGAGCTCGTAAGAGACAACACCTTTCCAGTAACTACTGTTACATGTTTTTAAATGAGCAGGTCCTCTAGAAGAAGGGTGAATCTAATTGCTGAAATAAGAGTTTGCAAATTTAATGTAGTAAAAAATGCTGTTTACTCAAGAACTTGTGTTATTCTGATACCTTGAAATTGCTATTTACTTAAGCAGTTCCACCATTTGGAGGTATTTGTAGATAAAAGAACTTCTCATCTCAGGAAGGTAACAAGAGCCCTGTCTGTTAAGTGATGTTCTGATGCCTGGTTGATCGCACCTCTTTGTCAAGTGCATTCCTAACTTTAACTCACTGTGACATTTTTCAGGAGCTAGGCTACCCATTACCTGTGCTGCTGTTGGATTATTTTATTTTCCTTTTTTACATTGACAGGAAGGCCAAAATCCTTGAGGGGAATCGTAAGCAAATGGAGAAGAAAACTAGACCTCTTTTCTTCTTAAAAAAAAAAAAAAATGGATAAGCCTGCCTATATCCCCTTTTTTCCAACACCATTGTTAATCCAGTCCAGAATGGGAGAAGGGAAGGGAGTTTAGAAAAACCAGATCGCCTTATCATTGGGAGTGGCCTTTTATATATGAAACATCCTATGATGTTTACTGGTGAAAGGCATTGTTCTAAGTGCTTAAAATATACTAATTGATTTAATCCTCAAGATAAGTCCACAAGGTAGGTTTTATTATTACACTTGTTTTTACAGATAAGCCACAGAAAGGTCAAGCAACTTGCCCACAGCCATAAGGAACTTACGGCAGAGTCAGGGCTCAAATCTAGGCAGTCTGAGCTGGTGCCTCGCACTGCCACACTGTATGACGGCTCTGCCCTTAGAAAGAATCTCGTCTAATCTCACCATTCTAATAGATGAAGACACTGAGGTCTTCGCCCAATGCCACACATTTAGTTTCATTAATTTTTCTTTAAATGTATTTCATTTTGAGCTACTGAACCTGACAGATCAGTCATGTCAGTCAGGAGTGGGAACCACACCCAACAGTTGAGTCATAAAATAGCCAAAAGAGCTGTCATTCAGTGGTGGAAATGTCATGGCAAAACAGGGGACATATGTAAGAGGAGACAGACAAATTGGGTAGGTGGTAACATAACCAGAGGTTTTCTGACTTCTAGAAGGAAATTAACTGGTCTTTTTCAACTCAGAAAAACCTCTAGGAATGTCAAAATACAAGGCTAACATAGAACCACTTCTCTTAATTAAGGTTTCCTTGCATTATTTTCAAGAGCAAATTCCCTGTTGGGTGGGGTTCCCTACTCTCTTGATAGAATTGCAGTTGCTGCCAGTAAGTGAGAATCTGACATGTACTGTTAGGCCCCATTAAGTGTCATTAGTAAGATACTAATTATACTGAAAATAGCATTACTACACATGCGAGTTCTGTCTATGTTAACATGGCTTCAACAATCACAGGAGAAAAGCACTTATATCTATGGAATCCCAGACTCTTCTCCTAATTTTAACTTAAGAAAAGAATTAGCACACTGTAAATACACTACAAAAGCTGTTAGTGATGAGCTGGGAAGAATGTTAGCAATGAAGAGCCGCATGGAACTGGGCTAATTTTGCTAGCATGAGATCATTTATGAAAAATCTTTGTGTCCTTTTACTAATCATGTTTTAGAAGAAGAGGGCTTTGTATTTAAATCTATCTGCTCCTGAAAAGTCTAGTTAATTCAAAGACTTTGGTATATTTTGTTCACCATGCACTATTTGAAGGCAGGAAGCAAGGAGAGAGCACAGAGGATTTTAATCCATCAAAGTGCTGTTTCATTTCATAAAGTGGTACTCATTTTACTGTTACATAGGATGGATTGGGCATCCTGAGGAGGTAACCTTCATTTGTAAGTTTAAACATAGCATTTTTTAAAATTCTCACCTGAAGACATTGTTTTCACTGCTGTTAGAGAGGAAAGGAGAGAGGAAGGGAGAGACAGAAACATCGATATGATAGAGAAATATCAATTGGTTGCCTCCCGTGTACCCCTGGACTTGGGATCAAACCCTCAAACTAGGTATGTGCCCTGACTGGGACTTGAACATGCAACCCTTTGGCTATGGGATGACACTCCAACCGAGAGCCACACAGGACAGGGCAATATAGTATATTTGGGATATTTTTCTATAATTTAGAAATATGTACTGCTTTTAAATTGAAGAGCTTACCAGTTTTTTTTTTTTCATGATCAAGATTTTATTTCTGGGAAAGGGCACTTAAGGATAAATGAGTAGGCTCTATATAAACAATTTAGAAGCTTTCATGGTTTAAAATACTATAGAAAGATGATAGTGATTGATAATACCATATTTTAGAAATAAAATTGAACACATTCACCCAATCTTGAATGGAGTTTTTTATTAGCATTGCAAACTCTCTTGGCTTCTTGTGGAAGTCTGTGAGCAATGTACTACAAGAGAGTGATTTACAGATGCATGATTGGATAACAAAGGGAAACATATGGTGTGTCCTGCCCAGAGCATATGGTAATTTGTTTTCTTTCTGCCTTAGAACCTGGTACTGGAGAACAGGCATGGCACACACTGCCATGAGACAGTAGCCCCAGGAAGTTGTTGATTTGCAGCAACACACTGTGATAAAGTCACAGGCTCATTCCTCCTCCAGAGATAGGCTGTTAGGGAGAACTCCAGTTTTCTGTTTATTTCACTTATTCTTTCACCAAAACAAGAGGGGGAGACATAAAAGGGAAAATGAAATGGACACAAGAGAGAAAGCTGTACACAGGTGGTAAAAACTCTGGAAATGTTTTAGAAACCGTAAGTTAATGAGAGGTGAAATGGGAGAGAAATTCTTAGACTGGTGACAGCATCATCCCTATCAGTGGCTGACCTGCAGCTGGTGGGGGACAGGGCAGTTTCTGCAGAACCCCACCTCTGGACAGACTGGGAGCTGACTGCACTACCCAGCTTTTGTTTTCTACCTGCAATGCATTTGCTTGAGCCACTATATTAAGCCACATCCCCACACCCAGTTAGGATGGAAGCGAGGACATCATTCCCTCCTGTTAGCTAGAATCGTCTTTTCACAAAAGGAGTAGGTCCTGGACAAGGTGGGATGGGAAGAATGGAACTAAAAGGCCAATTGTTTTGGGTGTGAGAAAAATCATTATCTTACTACAATTCCCACACCACATACAAACTGACTGTGGTTTGTTACTTATTTTAGTCTCAAACCAGCTTCTGAGCACCCAATATACTGCCTTCCTAGTTGACACCGTATGCTCAGGAAAGGCAAACAAATTCAATAACCACCCTAAATAAAGCTTAATCACTAAAGAACATATGTTTAGTTAAAAAATACCATAACATGTGTTCTGGTGAATTTTGGGACATTTTTATGTTGAGATCCCCTTCTCTTTTCACTGGATCAAGAGCCAACTGCATTTTAAAAGGTTCCAGTGCATAAAAAAAATAAATACTTACAATGGTCAAAGGTAGAAGCAATCCATGTCTATCAGTGAATGAACAGATAAACAAAATGTGGTCTATACAGAAAATGAAATATTAGCCTTAAAAAAGGAAATTCCAAGAACATCGATAAACCTTGAAGACATTATACTAAGTGAAATAAGCCAGTCACAAAAGGATAAATAAAGGGTGAGGCAAAAGTAGGTTTGCAGTTGTACATATGGAAAATAACGCAATAATTAATAAACAACAGTACAAGAATAAAGTCGGTTTTGCATACTCACCACTGTAAGCCTACTTTTGCCTTGCCTTGTGCTGTGTGAGCCCACCTACAGGAAGTGTCTGGAGGAGTCAAATTCATAGAGACTGAAAGTGGAGTGGTGGTTTTCAGGGACTGGGGAAGATAATAAACATTACCGAATTGTACACCTAAAAAGGCTAAGAAGGTAAATTTTATGTGATGTGTATTTTACCATAATCAAAAATTAAAAAAAAAATACACTTAAAGGAAGGGCTGACTGATACTCATAAATCACAATCCGCTGAGCGACTCTGTCTGAGCTCCTGCCCGGTAGCTGCCGTCAGCCCCAGTTCTCACTCTCATGGCTGCTCTGTCTGCTGTCTGTGTCCAGCTGCTTGCCAATCCTAAGTGAAAGAAAGCTGACCACCAACACAGTTCTTTTCCATGTTTATTTCAGATCTCACTTCCTAAAATAAGAAGCCTCACTTCCTTAGGAAAATGCTGGAGGTCCTTGAGCTAAGTCAAGGACAGGAGGGAGGACTTCCTCCTGGCAGTCCCTTTGCTCCCTGACCCTGGATCTTACCTTAGCCTTGCGCTTGCTGTCATCCATAATCATTTTCCAGTCTGAGCCATTGTTGCTGTACCCGATCTTGAACTTCCTCATGGACACCTTGTTTTCCCGGTGCTTTCCCCCCTGAATGATGATGCCCCTCACAATCTTCTCCTCCCCCAGGTCTACTTGGAGCCACTCATTTATATACGGATGAGGTGAGGGTGGCAGTACCCAGCCAGAGCGACTGGTCACAAGGCGTGTATTTTCAGGCATCCAGTTCCTGTCCCCTTGGTTTGATGCTGTAATCTGGGAGTCAGAAATAAGTCCAGACACCATGCCCAACATTCCAGAGCAAGGATAATCTAGGGGTGGAATGAAATAGATAATGCAAAATGATTTTTCTAGAAGTCTCCTTGCTTATAAAGAACCTGAATCAAAACATTTTCTGTACTCATGCCTATAAATGTTTAAATATCTGGATCATTTGACACTAAACTCTCCTCCTTACATCATGTTAGGATAAAAAAAATCTGCAATAAGCACATACATTTCCCTCCTTTTTGAGTTTTTCCAAGACAGTTAACGACATCATAGATCTTTTTACATCTTCTACAGCAGCCCAAGTAGCTTCTGAGTATGAGTATCAATCATTGATTCATTGATTACTGGCTCAAAAACAAAATATTCAACACTTCAATTATTCTTCTTTCAAAATTCTATATCACAAACAAGGACCTGCACAAGAATAAAACCCCATTTTTCTTGGAAACAACTCAATTCTGTATAATATAATCAAAATTTAGCCTAAAAAATATAACCATCTTAGGAGACATATATCTCATGCAATTAAACTATGTCCATATAATCAGCGGAACCTTAAGAATTAGTTACTGAGATACTTTCCACACGAACAGTCCAGATCATGTCATTTCCTTATTCACACATTCCGTGCCTGCTCACATGGGGATCATCTGCTCCTTTCTACCACGCATGCCAGACCTCCCACAGGATGTCTTCGAAAGGCCTCTCTTCATTTACCACTTACAGATTCCAGAGGCGACCGAAATGAAGGACTTCTTCACTGGGGGTGGGAGGGTGGGGAGGCTTTCTTTCTCTCCGTTCCCTTCATCTGACCCTTCCCACTGTCTGAACCACTTAAAACCTTGATCCATCTTCAAATGCCATGGCATTATACTCATCTCCCCACCTGCGGGTGGCTTTCTTTTCCAAAGGTCTTCTCATATATCGATGACCACATTCAGTTCCTTGGATGACCGCTATTTGCCTCCCCACACTTTAAGTTCTCTGAGGCCATGAACCAAGTCATATTTAAAAATGTTCTATGACTCCTTGTGTCCTGCTTAATTAATGTATTTGCTCAACAAATATTTGTTGAATGAATAAACTCATTGACACATTAAAAGGCAGCTGCCCATTTCCCAAGCACCTTTTCCTGGCTGAGATCTGAAAACTAACGATAAATTCAATGGGGATTAAGAAAAGATTTATAAAAACTACTTTACGAGGGGACTATGAAATTAAATTGTTAAAAATAGAAATCACATTTTTGGTCAGTGTGGTCACACCTGCCTGATTCAAAACCAACTTTTATAAAGAAAAATGTTTAGCTGGTAATGAAGACCAGATGTTACCATTTGAAGAAAAACACAATTACCTTGAATATTAAAAGGAGAGCAGAGCCTTTACCAGATTAATGCCCTTTCTCTAATGCAGAGCTGGCCAAGGCATAGTTTACAATCCACAAACCTAGCGAGACCCAACCCCCATCCAGCCGTGTCCACAGGGCACACACTGCCATTTCTTCTGTATGTCTGCCTCACCCAAAAAGAGCGATAAAGGGGAAACTTGATTTGCCTTTGACTGAAAACCACGAGATTCTTCCAGCAATGATTGGGAGAAAAAAATATATTAGCAATTCAAGGTATACATGTGATGCTAGGATTGAACTACACTCTTCGCAGTAGCAGGCTGGCTCGGACGCACTTCAGCCTGGCTACATGTCAAATTCCTTGGAAATAGCGTTGCCAGAGTTAGCAAACAAGGACTCAAACAAAAACAACAAAACAAGAAACAGGATGCCAACCTAAATTAGAATTTCAAACATGGAATACTATTTTAGTATAATTATGTCCCAAATATTGCGTGGGGCATACTTATATGAAAAAATCATCTGTCACTTACCTGCATAAGATTTAATTGGACATTTTATATTTTACCTGGTAACCCAGTTTGCAAAGCTTAAAACCCATCCTAGACAAAAAGTAAGGATGAGTTCCATGATGGTGGATTAAGGTGATTGTTTTCCCTTATATTATTTTACAATAAAATATCTGTTCTTTAATGGGAAAACTAAGATACACTGGTAAGTCAAATACTCAGTCAACCAAATCTGAAAGAATGAGAAGGTAATAGCTGCATTTTATGGAAGAATGTGAATGAACATAATTTAATCTTCCTTTGTTGACTCTGAAAGTGTCTTTGGATGCTGTGGTGCCTGAGATCATCACTGAGAACTTTTGATTAACATAGGAACACACTAATGTGTGCAGAAGCACTAGTTAATACACATCTGGTGAACAGATACAAGTTAACAGAATTTGTAGTATGCCCTCATACATTTTAAGCAGTAATACTCTAAGATAATTTTACCAATTTCCATCTTTGCCAAAATGATAAAGCCTGCTTTGTCAATCCCCTATAAAGTAGAATGGTTTGCTACAATCTTCTTTATGTCTTTATATGGTGACACATCATTATATGCTCTGGACTTTCCAGGATTATGAATTTTCTGAATACAACAATTAGGCTAAAACTTGGGGCTCTGGAGACTTTGGAAGTCCAGGTGATGTATTCATGGGCTCACTACTTTTATTAAAAAGCTTTTTAAAAATCCAGATTGGGTTAGACCTGCCTCCTCAAGAAAAGAGGGTCAAATTTCGAGATCTATCACTTGTACCTCAGAAGCCATGGATAAAACTGCAATTCATTCATTCACTCATTCATTTAAAAATCAGCACATGGAGCACCTACAATATTCCAGGCATAGAAGACACAACTGAAAACCAGTCCAGCAGGGTCATGTATTCTCTTTTCATCAGTCTTTACTAGGAGGGGACCATGGCCTCTAAAGGAAAATTTTCTGCTTCTTGTATCAAGAAGAAAACACTGATATTGTTTCACTAGAGTTTCTGTTGCTGGGGCCTATTGTAGGTTCAATTTACTGAGTACCATGTACTGTGTAATTTACGAAGTACCATTTAGTAAGAACTTACTCTAAACCAGGTGTGTTATACATATTCTTTCACTGAATCCTTATTATAGCTGAATTAATGTTCATCTTACTGACCAGAAAATGAAGATCAGAGGGACTAAATATCTTGCCCATGGTCACACATTCACTAAGTGGATAGCCAGAGCCAAACCTGGAGGGCTGTGTGCCTTCTGTCCATGTGACCATCATTATAACATGCTAGCCTCTCCAAAAACCTGCCTGAATCAATTATTTGGAGATTGTAGCTCTCTTACTAGAGAGAAAATATCTAAAATAAAGTAGGGGACACAAATAGAAGAGTAGCCCTATGGGCCTAAATGCAGTTCTCATTTGGAGAAAAGAGGCCACATGCAATAGCTGGAAGATAGAACACAAGCAAACATATTCGAGTATGCTGCTACAGGCATCTATGTTAAACAATAGCTCATTTTAAAAATATATCTTATTGACAGTGCTATTACAGTTGTCCCGCTTTTTTTTCCCTTTATTCCCCTCCGCCCTGCACACTCCCTCCCACCTGGATCCTCCCCCTCCGCCCCCCTTAGTTCGTGTCCATGGGTTGTACACAAAAGTTCTTTGGCTTCTACATTTCCCATACTATTCCTAACCTCCCCCTGTCTATGTTGTACCTACAATTTATGCTTCTTAGTCCCTGTATCTTTTCCCCCTCTCTCCCCTATTCCCCTCCCTGCTGATAAGCCTCCATGTGATCTCTATTGCTGTGAATCTGTTCCTGTTCTACTTGTTTGCTTAGTTCGTTTTTCTTTCTTTTTTTTTAGTTTCAGTTGTTGATAGTTGTGAGTTTGTTGTCATTTTACTGTTCATATTTTTTATCTTTGTTTTCTTAGATAAGTCCCTTTAACATTTCATATAATAAGGGCTGGGTGATGATGAACTCCTTTAACTGGACCTTATCTGGGAAGCACTTTATCTGCCCTTCCATTCCAAATGAGAGCTTTGCTGGATAGATAATCTTGCATGTACGTCCTTGTCTTTCATGACTTGGAATACTTCTTTCCAGCCTCTTCTTGCCTGCAAGGTTTCTTTTGAGAAATCAGCTGATAGTCTAATGGCAACTCCTTTGACTAGGTCATTTAATCATTTTTAAAGATACAATAAATTGTTTGCCTTCTTTACATGTGAATATTCATACTCTTAGAATTAACTTTCAGGAATATCCTTGTGAAAATGAAAATAGAGCATTTGGGCTTAAATAAGTATTTTATTTTACAGGAGGGCCTGGAGATTCAGAATCCAGACTAATACGTATGGTGTCTTTATAAAGTTTACCTTTTATTTATTTATATTTTTGGTTCAGTGACATGAGGTTAGGTTGGAATAATAGGCCAGAAATTTCCACCTTGACTTCAAATGGCTTTGTTTCTACAAAGTTGTGGGTACCTCTTAAATTTGTAATGCTCTGAAAATGACCTAGAACTTTCTCTCATGAAACTCCTGAGCAAAAATAAAGCCAAGGTTGTATCTTACTTTTCAGTGTGTCCTTTCCTCTTCCAAACCCCTCCCGCCTAATTCCTGCCTCCAAGACCTTGAACTTCTATGTCTTAGGTCCTAAAACAATAAACATGGCTGTCTTGAGGAGAGAAATAAAATTTTGGTAAGAAATCAGATGTCAGTTTTTACTTTCTAAAATGGACTCTACTTGTTTATAGTATAGGTTTTTTTTTTTTCCCCTTAGTTCACTCTTTCCCAAATTGCTTATAATTTCATGGAAAATTGTCCAGGTGATTTTTTTCCTTCAAATGTCAGTATTTTTCTTATCTAAAAATAATTATACTAAGAAGATAAAAATAAAAGCAATAGAATTGGCTTTCATGAAATAAGAAATTAAATACCTTAAATATGTATACTAATAGAATATTAAAAGATAGTTCAGACTTTTAAAAGTTGTTCCCTTTTAATTACTTTTTGGTGAATCAGTTACTGATTCTGTTTTGAACCTTTAAATTTACTCTAATGGTTACATTGTATTGCTCTTTTTAGAATGAAAAGATTACAATGTATTTATTTGAATGAAAGGGAATTCTAACAGGACTGCTGTTTCCTTCAGAATCCAAAGTGCATGAGTGGTAACAGCAGCACTGATTGCCACAGAAATGCAGTGAGTATAAGAGGCAGGGCCATTCTTTCCCCACCAGCTCTGCTCTGACCTGGCTGAACTATTTTTTAGCTCCTTAGTCTCTCAGTACTGCTTCATCTCTCAAATGGGTATAACCCATGTACTCATAGCAAATTTAACAGAGACTTTAAAGTCTTATTAATGTCAGAAGAAACAAACTCAAAAACTAGGAACAGTGATGAACTGATTTCTAATATTAGTATATTCATTCAACGAAAGATAGCTAGATATTGAGACAACAGGCAAGAGAAAGTTGTCAGGTTAGTTAGTGATTAAAAGGAGAAATTCTCACAAGTTAAAACTTCTTAACCATCGTTCATGAGGCCACCTCTAGACTTCAAATTTAAAAGATGAAGCAGGTAGAGAACATTCCTTATGATAGTTCCTTATTATAAATCTACGAAGTACCTGCCAGTGTGCTCAGCACCCATGAGATAGGGGTAAAACGCATGACACTTGCCTTCATGGCGCTTATGGTCTAGTGAAAATGCACCAGCTCACAAATCCTTACCACATGCCTCCTGCGCTAGGTGCTTTATACCCACGAGCTAATCCATTATCATCACAGCCCTGTGATGATGACTGTGATGTAACGGTGATGACTGTGTTCCAAGTGAGAAAACGAAGGCTTTACAAATCAAAACCAGGCATCTTTAAGCTGGACTTTACCTGTTATCTTGCAGCCATATACTTCAAACCTCAGAGATATGCCATTTTCCCAAGTCAGAGGTTTGATTCGGACAAATCGAGTTATTAGAGGTTTGGGGAAAACTCCAAAGACAACATCCGTGGGGTTGGCGTTTCCCTGAAAGACCTATATGGAAAAAGGAAGAGCCTTTTAATAATAGACTTTTTGGATTGAAAACAAATCCAAAAATATGATATCACAAATGCTTATAAAAATTATTTACAATTTCAGCATTGTCTATCCAGGTTGAGGTGGTATTAATAAGTCATCATGTTATTTTTTTCCAAATGATGGCAATCAGAAAGAATCATATCTAATATAGAATATTTTCACATTGGCTAGAGCCTCCAAAAGCACTATTACAAGGATAACATTTGTTAAAGAACATATACTATTATCTTAAACAGTGGGTAATGATTAAATTCAGCATAAGGACTAACAAAATGCTATAGACATTTGATGAGGGCTCTTACTATTTTACTTCCCCAGGAACCCCTAGATGATCTGCATTTTGAATTCAGTGTAGGGTCTGGCTCTTTAAAAAATTATGGTATGTTCTAAGCTTTAGCACAAGGTCAAGTAAGTGGCTTCTCCCTTCCAACTCCATTTCTTGATGGAAGATCTTCTCTCTGACATTAACTAATGAGTTAATCTTTCTGAGTTATTGGGAAAATTACATTTTAGTGGTCCAAATCAAAACTGAGTTATAAATGATATGTAATTAAAAATCAGCTTTTCCAGGGCTTTTGCTTCTAGTTTTAAAAGGAGTCATTTTATTCTAAGAAAGACGAGGCACATCACCGCAGGTAATGAGTGCTAGTCACGAATCGTCTCGCACAAGGATTTGTCGGGGCCACGGGGCCTGGGACTGGGCCACAGCCATTTTCTCGAGCAGTGGATACTGTTTGCCACCGTGAAACATCCTGCCCGTAGACCTGCCTGAGGTGAAACTGAAGGCCTCCTCTTTCCTGGATTTTACTTCTGCCTGGATGGGGGATAACGCATATAAAAGTAACATGTCTCAGTAACATGGTGTGCAGGCCAGACTCCTCCTCCCAGGCTGTGTAACTAGAGAGATTACTGGGCTCATCAGAGGCATGGAGATTCCTTTCCACCTTCCCAGGTACGTTTGCAGAGGAGAACCATAGTTTCCCAAGGTTTGCTCTTCCCCTGGGAGAAAGGGCTTATAAAAGTCAAGATGCTGTTTTTACTTCATTTAGCTTAAGTGGCCAACACAATTGAAATGGGTCACATGCTTTACCAGATTGGCTGTTAGCCTGATCCTTCATCCAGAGATGACTTAATATCATAATTTATCTATCCTGTGATGGATTTCAGATTTCTCTCATACCTCAGCATCTCTCTCTGGGGAGCAATCTGTGTGGGAGCATTTTTGTATGACAAAGACTAATGCGTCGCTGCCACAAGAGTTGAGTCCTAAATTGTGGCGCGTAAAGGGTCAACAGGCACACGTGAAGGAGAGCTCTGAGAGCCCAGCAGTCTGTTAGGGCGCAGCATGCTCCAACCTTCGGCTTGCACCAGGGGGATTTTACGTTTGCTGAAAGTCACCTGAGGACATGCCTTCCATTCTCATAGGGAGGACTGCTGGGGGTGTGGCTGGTCCCAGGCTGTTGTGGCTGAGGGGAGCAGGAAAGAGGGGAGCAGGTAGCAGCCGAAAGGCCCCAAAGTACAGAGAAAAGCAGGAGGCCAACAATTATTAGACTGCACGTGGATGTTTGGGTTTCGCCGCGGTTCAATGAAAGCGCTCAGACAGATGCCAGGTTTTTATCTTTGCTGGATCTTTCTTTATTCCTTCTGCCTCCCAAACTGAAAGCTCTGTGTGGGCCAGGGCATCCCTGACAGTGGACAACCCCCGCTCCTCCCGTGAGAACCTGCGTGTGTTTCTGACGCCCCTTCTGGGCCAGGTGAACAACAGGCAGAGACAATGGCGGCAGAGAAGTTCTTGGAGAAGCAGCGCTCATTTCTTTAAAGAAATGGCCTCAAGGTTGGGGGTCAGTTCTCCCCATTTTCTCTTGATTCTCGTGTTTGTGGTGTGCCTTGGTGTTAGTGGGGTTTTGTTTGTTTGTTTTGGTTGGTTTGTTTGAAATTAAAGCATGTCTTCAAAAAACTGCTCCAAAATAAAAATAAGCCATGAAACTCAGTGTCAAATGGACTCACTTAACCACCACAAATGTTGACTAGGACAGTTTTTCTTCCCCAGATGGAAGACTAGTTCCCTGTCCTCACAGGCTAGATGGTGGCCTTGAACTTGCCTGTCCAGAGAGCTCTCCTTCCACAGAGCAGCTGCACACCTATGTCTGCTTTAGTCTTGCCTCCTTACAAGAAAGAAGGCTTTGCAGCTCATCCATGGGAAGTAATAGTTTTCTCACTTCACACCCAGGAAGCTTTTCTCAGCTCCTGAGCCAGGAGAAGTCAAGGCTGTGAACACTTGAGAGAGATGCATGAACCTGATCTCTTCTCACACCCAGGACTTCAAGTTACACAGGTCTTTACTACCATCCTATCAACTCTCTACATTACTCAGCCTCTGGGGTAAGCTTTTAATTTGGAAGAAATAGCGAGTGTGAGTTCTCAGAAATCTTTTGATTATTAAACAGAGCAAGCATAACTTCAAAACCATAGCCAGGCTGAGGAAAAACACCTCAGTTCCAAGTGGTTTAGGGAAGAGCTCCTAGGAGCAGGGCACGGTCGTGTGTCTCCTTGGTTAAAGCAGTGATGAGGTGGCCTGGATGTGACCTAAGGGAACATGATGGACTAGCTTAGTTCTATGTACTCCTCAGAAGCAGCCAAACACACTGGTAAATTAGTTTGTGAGCCACAGAAAGTAGACGCAAAAAGACTTTTCTAAAACCAGTGCGTTACAGAGAGGAAGAAAGAATGAATTCATGAAAGAGAAAGGAGAAACACAGAGTGTGGGGCGGGGGAGGGCGGAGGGCGGGACAACACTTCAGGCTGGATGAGGACAGTGTCCTGCGCATGGTCCTTGTCCCTGTGGGAGGTGTGAAGTGATTCTCAAGTTTGACACTGAATTGGCTTTTGGCTTCTGGATATGGGAATATGAGGTACCTTGGTCAGATTTAAACCTCTAATTGCACTTTTCTTGTCAAAACAATTAAAAAATAAGCCAGGCCAGACAGAAAGCTCCCAAACAAATGAGTGCAATTGAGCACTCATTTCAAAGACTGAATTGGTGGAAGGGGTGGCAGCCAGACTTACCACAGGCTTATTTCCTTCTTTGATGGTGATCCAGTCTTCCCCATTGGAGCTAATGTCTATTCTGTAGGTGCTGACGTAGTATTTCTTCTTGGTTTCCTTTGAAATGGCTCCCTGGGTCCCAACAGCAGTGACAAAGCGCAGAAATCCTAAGTCCACCTGCAAGACAGTACCTATGTGGTCAGCTAGCTGCCCATCCGTTGCCCTTACCGGGAGCATATTTCCCGTGGGCTCTGTGGTATAGTTTCCACCTACCTGGGATCAACAGACCCTAACTAATTCCATCCAGCATTAACAACCCCTAAGTCCCCGTCCCATTCCTTCTAACAAAAGGCACAGATACTAGAAGACAGCAATGGCCCTAGATTGGCAATTACCAGGAGTAGAACATTCTCCTTGCTGCAATCAAGATTGCTTGAAACTGGGTTCAACTTCATGTCTCTATATTTTTCTAAGAGATTAAAAATGCTTTCCAAATAGTACATCAGTATATGTCATTTTACAAATAGAAAATCAAGACAAACAGGATAAACTCGGATGTTGGATACTGGAGAGGGCTGGACTAGAACTCAAGTCAAACATGGTCCTATCCCCATCACTGTTCAACACCGCACCTCCTTCCAAATAGAATGCAGACTAAAACAAGACTGACTTTGAAAGCAATGTGAGTGTTGTAGTTTGGGAAATGGGCCCTAGATTTGTAATCTGGAATGGAGAAGAGAGGAGGAGTGAAAAGTGAGGATTTTTGTTTCATAAATTTGAATTTCAGATATACAAAAAATATTTTTAGTATAAGTATGTCCCATGCAATTTGGGGGACCTACTACAACCAGGTCATTGCTTACTTGAAATACAAATTTAACTGGGTATTCTGTATGTTACCTGACAACCTTAAAACTAACTCATTCCAGATAAATAATCAGGTGATTTTAAGTTGCTGCAACAACTCTGATTTCCTAATGTTGCAATTGGAAAGTTAATGGGTACTTTGCAACTGTTTTCAAATGCTCCCAGAACACTTAGTGCATTACTCACTATCCACTGAGTCACGCCCAGCGCCATATCTGCTTTCAAGTTGAAGGGCTCTTAAAATCTTGATATCCACGGGAGCATGGAGCAAAGCTATTTAAATAAACCCTTCCTGTCAAAATTACAAATGACTCTTCAGCCTGAAAATGATTAATTCCCAAGAGTGCATATTCAGCTTAGACTGATTTGAAATAACTCTATAACTTTATTCTCTGGCTGTCCTATTCCTTTTTTAAATTTTGTTTTTAGAATAAAATTTAGTTACCAGGTAGGAAAGAAGTTAATTGGTTGTTACCTAGAAGAAGTCTAAGCCTAGAAACAGCTGGATTAAAAGGAGCAATTGATTGAAATTTAGGTAGCCAACACAGGAAGCACCCAAAGTCTCAGATAAAAAGGCCCCGAAAGAATATGTATGCATGAATCACTCATAAAAAGAAATACGTTTTCTTTTTTCAATTACAATGAAATGCATTAGCAACCTCCCCTTGTAAATGCATAAAGTTTCCTGCTGTGCTATAAAACTCTGCAGATTCTCTTATTTACCACAATGGGATACTTGACATTTCATTTAATTTTTCTTCCTAATATTACTGCCACTGGGTTTAGTATGGATGAATGACAGCCTCACAAAATGATTAGAGCTGGGGATCATTGCAATTAAAATGGGAAGGTTCCCAGAACTCTAACAATACAGCCTCGCCAGAACTGTGGGAACTCTCACTGGCTATGCTGGGGATGTTACTTTTAAGTCCTTTCTCCCCCGGTACCTATGGGGAATGCCCTAACAGAGACCTTCCCATACCTGAGGTTTGGAAGGAGATACACAGCCTTTGGCCTCGGAAGCACCAGGGCTCACACTGCGGGTGTTTGTGTCAGGGAGTCAGGACCGCATACCTGTGTGCGGACCTTTTTCACAGGTGAAGCCCTCTCTGCTAGTCATGACATTATCCTCATCTCTTTAGTCTCACTTGCTGCTTCTATCGCCCAGACCCATTAAAATATTTGTTATTCCTATCACCAGAGAAGCCGTTACTGCCTGCATGCCTGGATATATAAAGTTCTCTTGACTTAATCATTTCCTTTTTTTTTTGACTATGAGTGACATTTTTTTTTTCTTTTTGGTCTGGTAAGCACAGTAAGTCACTTGTCACCCTAGAATATGAAGTGCATAGCTCATGTTTCCACCACTGAATCCATCCTGTTGTGTTTCTGCTAACCGCCATCCAGACTTTTATGATTTCTTTTAGGGAATATATGTGTTTCTCTATAGAAAAGTAATAGATGCCCACTGAAAATTCATAAGATGCAGAAAAGGTTAGAGAAGAAAATAAAATCTCCATAAGACCACCATTAGAAAATAACTACTGATAGATAACAGCCTTCCTGAGTTTGTTTTCTTATGCTAAATGTATGTGAGTATTACATGTATATTTTTTTAATGAAAATGTGGTCGTTTTACCTCTGTGTTTGATAAGCTGTCTTTTGTTTACTTTTATGGGTATATTTCCAAGCCCAAGTATCTTCTTACATTATCACATTCAATGGCTTTATGGCTTGCCGTGCTGTGACTGTAGCATAATCCATTAACCAGGGTGCTCCCTGTGAACACCGTTACTCAACTTGATCGACACTCATTCAGTGGACACTTAATACCGCTCACCTGCGAAATTCTGCATTAAGTGGTGGGGATAGCAAGAGCAGTAAGACTGTGGGGAACACAGACACATGATTACAGAACAGGGACATTTGCTACAGCATAGAAGAAGGAATAAGCCCTTTCCCAGAGCATTGGAGCTAGGGGGACTGGTGACATTTCATAGCTGACTTTGGTGTTTAATATATGACAGATACATGCTGGGAGGTTGCAAGTGGGCACAGAGGGAAAGAATGTTTCAGGGATACAGAAGAGCAGGAGGTGCAGGGCAAGGAGAGGGAAATGAATGAATGAATTGGCAGACGCTAAATAACCTGCCACGTTTCTCTCACCTCTATAGACATTCATCAAGAAATGCATTGCTGTCTAAAGATTATTGCACTGTGGTCATTTTAAAGCCAAAATAATTAGTCATGAAAACATTCAAGATCAGCCATGCCCATCCTCTTGGTGGCTTAACTTTTTGAGTTATGATGAGCTCTCAGCAATCTCACATTCTAATAGACAAGATTGATGACTCAAGACAGGCAACTGGAAAGACAAAGACACAATGGAGAGCAGTTCTAGACAATGCCACCCCTCTGTGTTCGAGGGGTCATTGTCCTAACAATACTTCCTTTCTTTCCATAAAATGTCAGACACACATTAATAACCATAATTAAATAACCTTCTTTCCTTAAATCCGATCAGTTACGGTCCAATCAGTATTTTCTTATTTTGAAAGAATATTGTTGGGTCGCCGATTTGATTCCCAGTCAGGGCACATGCTTGGGTTGTAAGCCAGGTCCCCAGTAGGGGGTGTGTGACAGGCAACCACGCACTGATGTATCTCTCCTTTTCTCCTTCCCTTCCTCTCTCTCTACACATAAATAAATAAAAATCTTTAAAAAAATTAAAAAATGAGTAATGGCGAGGGAATGCGATGATAGGAGTGAGTGTACACAGACCTGACCATCAAATGCATTCATTAAAACTGTTGAATGTTTCGCTCCCTGTATGTGACAAACATCTGGTACTTATCTGATGGTATGTCAATTATTTTATAGAAGTTAATCAAACTCCCTTTGAGTTCTAGGGGCCACTCTCTGACTTAGATTATGTAGCACCAACAGCAGAAGTGACCTAATATGACATCCTGTTTCCAATATAAAATTTCAATATTGCTGGTAGAATGTCTACCCACATCTTACTTTCATTGTGCTCCACACAGAAAAAGAAGGTATCGCTAGACATCAGATACAGAACAGAAAAGCCCAAGTGTTATTTTGGGAGGGAGGTGTACTAACAGAAGAAAATAGCTGTCCTCATCCAATTCCAGGGAGCAGGAGAGGGTGTCGCAGCAGCTTCTTGGGGTGAGGACACCCACGGTGTGGGTTCCAACCATGTTCTTGACTTACTTATTGTTGTGTGACGTCTACAGGTAGAATTCACATGTGCTTTATGGCCATAACATTGCCTTAGTAAAGACAGGAAACACATTTCCCAGATAAAGAGAAGCCAGGAGAGGCATACATTTTACTGGGAAACACTTGAGGACAAAGCCTTCTTTTCAGCATTGTGTAGCAAATCACGCAGCAAACCTTTGCAAACTGTTGTTGAGGCGTTAGCTTGCAGCCTTTGAGCCAAGATATGAATATTGTTGCTTCCTATAATAATACATAAGCACCTATTGGTAATATCATACTTTAGAAAGCCTCATTTATAACATTAATATCTGTGTTGCTCAGAAAAATACTGCCCATTGAGCTAGACTGGCAAGGGAGTGGTTACCAGCTTTTACCATTCTTGAGGCAGGTTAATACGAAAGCCTGAAAAAATAAAGGACAAAGAACTGAGATCTGATTAAAAACAGGAAAAATATTTTTTGGTAGGGGTAGTATGTCAGATTTTTTTTAGAGTGTCTCTGATAACTCAAAGAGCTGTTAAATTCATCACTAGACTCTACAAGCTAAAGAAAATATTTTTTGAGCAATTGTCCCATTTCCTTAGATAACACATGTTTTCTGACCAGCATGAACATTTAAACCAATGCTGTCCTAGGATCAGTGGGCTGAATTCACAGCACCTGATCATTATGTTGCTTAACTTAGATGTTGGACTTTGTTTTTCAATTTTATTTTTCAATTACAGTTTATATTCAATATTATGTTGTATTAGCTTCAGTCTTGAACTATTTATACTTACCAATCAAATTATAACTACTTTATATTCAGTGACATAACTCTCTATCTTTTCATGCATTTTTCACTATTACTGTACTACATAGAAAAAATACTGGTAGCTGAAGGTAACCATTCTTATTAATAGGAAATTCATGGAGCAACACCTCTGAGTCAGGCATTTTATTAAGGGCTAAATTTATATACACTATTTCTTTCAATTCTCATAATAATTATACAAGGAAAGTTTTATGGACAAGCAACTGAGTAAGAAAGTGATGTGTGCGCCTCACAGCGCCACATTTGACTCTTCCCCCAGACCAGATCTGTGGCCCAGACACGAGCCTTTACAACCCCAGCCCATACTGTAAAGCAGCACTTATAGAAAGATGATTTAGAATTTTTTTAATAATCAATAATTAGATCTTACAGTTATACTTTTTGGAAATTAAATATTTTTGTAAAATTATAAAGAACAAGAAATCATTTATGATTACTTTGAGTATTAGTTTAAAATGTACACTGGCTATTACAAAGCGAAAGCTTGCAAATGATTCAGTTATGCTGTAGAAAAACAAGATGGTAGTGATGAAACATTTTTAGCAAAAGATAGTGAGGAGACATTTACAACGCTGACAAATAATTAAAATACTCAAGCACAAGAAAAGTGCAATGCAAGAAGAACCTCACCAATTTCTTTTTCTAGTCTTAACTGCATGACTTAATCTTTCTTTCCATAATTAAATGGAAGGGAAGCGTTTTCCTAGGGGGAAACAAAATCCTGACTGCAACAAACCCTCTTCTGATAGTAAAGCGACCCCGAGTGAATGAACAGATGAATTTTCCTGTCAGAATACAGGAGCCCACCAGCTAGAATAACAGTAGATAAGGCTGGAGCAGATGCAGCGGGAAGAAAGGCTGGCTTCCCCGACCGCCACTGTGCTGGCAGCAGCAGAATGGCCAGGAGAGGGGCGAGAAAAGTGAAGCCCCCAAACAAGGGCTGACCTTCGTCTTTTTGGCTGATAAAAGAAGACAACGTTTGCATGGGCTTCACTGCGTCTGGGAGCACGGCACATTATCTCACTCTCGTGTTAACTCTTTTTGCATAAATTAGAAGCAACTAATTAAAAAAGAAATATTTAATTCTTATATGTTCTTTGAACTGGAGTTCCATCTGGTTCTGTTTGAATAGTGAAATCTGCTGTAGTTGTTAAAATTGGCAGGCAGCATTGGCAGAAAGAAACAAAAGCGACTCCATGTAGCAAGTTAATACTACAAGCATTTCAACTGGAGATCCTTCCAGAATCCAAGCTATTCAAATCACTCCAACGTGGAAGCCACACAGATGGAGTGTAAAGGAGAATGCTGCTCTGGGATGCAGATGCCACCTCTGGTCTCCCATCTCCTCTGTGTGATGGATACAACACTAGGCTCGCGAGCAGTATGTGGGGCTGCGGCACCCCTGAAAATGCTCAGCTCAATTTATAAAACATATTTAAGGCAAATATTAGCAGAGTGTCTTCACTTATTCTGTGCAAAACTCGAGGGTTTTTTCCTTCCATATTTTCTAGATCCGATACAATTATGTTCAGAAAAATTACATATATATTCCATTTCAATTCCTCTCATAAGAAACTTGTAAAATCTGGACATCAAGACACACTATATTCTGATGACAAAGGAGAAGAAAATGAAATAGTATTGGGATTCCTACTCTGGGATACTGATAATCAGCATCTAAGGCAATTTAAAAGTACCGTGCAGAGTTAAGGGGAAAAGCTGATTAAATCTCTGCACTTTACAAGAGATTGTTTTACAGTTTTAAGACATACACCAAAGTGTGAACTCATTTCTTCTTTAAAATGAAGTCTTTTGCTTCAATACCATATTAACATGCAGATGGGCACCTCAGAACACTTTAATAGCTCTGTCAAAAAGATGACATTTACATGGCCCCCTCTTCCAACTCGAATATGCAGGAGCTATTTCTGGGCCGTAAAAGACTTAATACTTTTAATTAACATTTTTAAAATTCTTATTTGTAAGTTGCATTAAATTTAAAACCTGAGCCTAATCCTTTGATCTGGAAAGAGAACAAGTACTCAGAATAGACCAAGTAATCCCTAGAAACTTGGTTAAGAATTTAACTTAAAATTAATTGGAACTTCTTAAGAGAGAAAAATAAGTACACTACAGCTTTAAAAACATGGTAACAGCCTCAAATACTATCAATCTTGTCAGATGCCTCCTAGGAGAGTCTTACTGTATGCTCTTGGGTTTTATCAGCAAAGACTCAGCGAGCTTCTCCTGAGTGGACAGCACAGGATGGCACAGGCTGGCACAGGCCGTCCCGCCGTAACTCTTGGTTCCATCTGCTACCTGCTCGTGTGCAATACCCGTGAAAGCTAGAAAACTTTTCCTGTTAGAGGACCTCAAGGCTAGGGCTTGCATGCAATATGCAGGCATGTGCAAGCTGGCTGGTCAAGTGGCAGTGTCCCAGCTGACTGCAGGGATATGATTCCAGGTATCCCATAAAAACAAGCAGGTTGCGTACACATCTCTGGATCCTGACTTTTGTCTCTGCCAAAACAAAGAGGGTCCAGTAATGGAAGAAGAATGGATAAAAATGATCTGGATTAAAACAACTTTAAGACTTAAAAACAAAATGTATTTTCTCTGCACATAATTTCAGTAGAACTGTGTTATGTAGATAAAGCAAGTATTATTGTTGTTGTTTTAAAAAACATTTTGGGGCAAACAGTAAACTAATAAAGTGAGTGAGGGTGCATGCTCACACAGATGTGTCTTAAAGCCCAAATGTTGTTTTTCACACATCTACAATATGTGAAAAACATTTTAGAGTGTGAAATTAAACTGGAGAACAACAAGTGTCCAGATAAAAACATTTAATCCATTAAATTCAACACACATTTATTGTATGGCAGGCTATGGAAGCAAGTAAGACTATGAGGAAATAATGATAATATAAGACTGAAAGTAAAAAGTGCCACGAGGCCAATAGATGGCGCGTTTTGGAATTCAGAAGAAAGAACGATTACTTGTGGAAGGGGAAGAAAAGACTTTGTGGAAAAGAGGTCATTTGAATCATTCAAAATGAACCTCATAGGAGAAGTTAATACTCTGCTGGGGAAGGGGCCAGGGTTGATGCACTAAAAACAGAAGAAACAGGAAAAAAAAAAAACCCAAAACTCGCCCAACTGCCTACATTTCAAAATATCTGATGTGACCAACGCTTTCCTTCTATCTAATATCTCTTGATAAAATTCATTTTGAGAGCAAAGACAAGTGTCCTCCACGCCCTGGCCCCTACAGTGACTCAACACTGCACTGAGCTGCTGTGGAAATTCCACTGGAATGTGAGGTTTCACTGCCTCTGGGATCCAGACTTTCCTGGGAATGAGCCCCCAACCGCAACTTGCCTGAGTCAGACTCCTCTCTAGAGCCTAACGTCACACTCTGTGGTCCTATCCTATGTTTATATCTACATTTAAAATAAAACTTTTCAGTGAAATGGCATAAAAACTGGGTGATGTTTCCTTCAGGGATTCACACTGCTGTTGAAATCATACCATTTTCTCCTCAAACATTTAATAATGAGAGGGTAATGAGTCCAGAACATGAGCTTGTAATGGTGGTGTTTTTGCTCCTGATATCTGTTGCTCTGTGGAGGGAAGTTGGTGACTGGTAGTTATTCATTTATAACAAAAAAGTGCTAGATACTTGGGTGAAAGAAAGGGAAGGTTACCAGATCCCTGGCCTCGACTCAGTGAGGGAAAAAAGTCAAGTCAACAATAAATCTCAATACAAACTGCATAAAAAATACTCTCTGAATTCTAATGAACTCTAGGACTACAGGGAAAAAATTGGGGTGATGCGGGCAGCATGTGGTGGCAAAAAAGCAGAGGCCCCAGGACTACCTCTGAGGCGACCTGAACAATGTCAAGCAAGTAAACTAGCCATTCCAAGCCCCGGTATCCTCCTCTCTCCAGCAAAGTACCAATGCTTAGCCCATTTACTTACCTCTCATAGTTATGATGATCATAATGGTGCACTCATACACACATTCATCATAAGAATGTGTATCTAATATATTTTTTTTCTTAGTCGTTTGGATAATTGGAGTGGGTGAATGTGTGTGTGTGCGTACTTTTGCCTTTAGTTCCTAGATTATAACTCTTTTGAGAGACAAAATTAAATTCACTTAGCCCCACATAGCAGCCCACGATTCTTAGCAGATTCTCAATGTTTGTTGAATTTAAATTTAAAGCTAGGTCAGTCCAGTATTGCTGGAAAGAGCGGAAACTTCTTTCTTCCAAACAAAAGCCAAATACCCATCATAAAATTCAGTGTTAAAGTGTTTAGGCAAATAGCATACTCTAACGTTAGGAATGTAATTATTCTTATCTTGCTGTTTATAACCACAAATATTATAACTACTCATAAAATTTCCAGTCCTTTGAAAAGTTCACTGCTTAAAGCTAGACTCAGCTAAATGATGAGCTTCATTGGCTAGTTCTATGCCATGTGAAAAATTTCTTTTCATTTATTTCTCAAATAATGTGTTATTGACTTAGCAAGTGTCCCTTCTCCTAGAAGTTACCCCAAAGGGTAGCAGGTCTTAACTCATTTCTTCCTTTATATCGATTATGCTCTCAAATACCTACTCAACCCTATTCTCAATTTCTTTACTTTAAAGCTAAATTATTTGCAAGCATGATGTCCATCCTCAGGATGTTTACATATCTAGTACCTTTTTTAAAAATATATTTTATTGATTATCTATTATAGTTGTCCCATTTTCCCCCTTTCTTCCCCTCCACTCCCCCCACCCCCATTCCCCGCCCTTTAGTTTTTGTCCATGGGCCATACACATAAGTTCTTTGGCTTCTACATTTCCTATACTATTCTTAACCCCCCCACCCCACCCCCGTCTGTTTGCTACCTATCATTTATGCTACTTATTCTCTGCACGTTTTCCCCTTCTCTCCCCCTCCCACTCCCCTGTTGATATCCTTCCATGCCTTATATAAATCCCTTTAATATTTCATATAATAAAGGCTGGGTGATGATGAACTCCTTGAACTTGACCTTATCTGAGAAGCACTTTATCTGCCCTTCCATTCTAAATGATAGCTTTGCTGGATAGAGTATTCTTGGATGTAGGTCCTTGCCTTTCATGACTTGGTATACTTCTCTCCAGCCCTTCTTGCCTGAAAGGTCTCTTTTGAGAAATCAGCTGACAGTCTTATGGGAATTCCTTTGTAAGTAACTGTCTCCTTTTCTCTTGCTGCTTCTAAGATTCTCTCCTTATTTTTAATCTTGGGTAATGTCATTATGATGTGTCTTGGTGTGTTCCTCTTTGGGTCCAACTTCTTTGGGACTCTCTGAGCTTTCTGGACTTCCTGAAAATCTATTTCCTTCACCAGCTTGGGGAAGTTCTCCTTCATTATTTGTTCAAATAAGTTTTCAATCCTTTGGTCTCCCTCTTCTACTTCTGGTACCCCTATGACTCGGATGTTGGGATGTTTAAAGATGTCCCGGAGGTTCCTAAGCCTCTCCTCAGTTTTTTGAATTCTTGTTTCTTCATTCTTTTCTGGCTGGATGCTTTTTTCTTTCTGCTGGTCCACTCCATTGATTTGAGTCCCAGTTTCCTTCCCATTACTATTAGTTCTCTGCACATTTCCCCTCATTTCCTTTATATTATCCTTCATTTGTCCAACTAATTGCAACCAACTTTCATCTGACTCTGTGAGCATCCTGATTACCAGTGTTTTGAACTGTGCATCTGATAGGTTGGCTATCTCTTCATCACTTAGTTGTATTTTTTCTGGAGCTTTGATATGTTCTTTCATTTGGGCTATTTTTTTTTTCTTGGCATACCTATTACTTTAAGAGGCAGAGCCTTAGGTGTTCACTAGGGCGGGGTAACCCACATTGTTGTGTTGTGACACTGTCTGTGGGGGCTGGGCCTGAGAGAACAATGGCGCTTTCTCTGTTCTCTGCACTTCCCCAGCTACCCACAAGCAAGTTGGGCCCTTCTTTGCTGGCTCCGATGTGGGTGGACGGACTTGAGTAGTTCCAAGTCCCTGTGGGTCTCTCCAGTGAACTCTCCTGTGAGGCCGGGAGTTCCTCCCACTGCCACCTCAACCCCCACAGGTGTATTCAATTGGTGGTTTGAGACTTTATTTCCCTGCATTGCTGGGCTGCGTGGTCTGTTCCGCTCCCCAGCCTTTCCTCCGGTTTATCTGCGCGAGAATGAGGGACTGCCTGGTCCACCAGTCTCAGCCCTGGTTTCGCAGAGTGCGCCCACTGCATTTTAGCCAGGCGCCCCCGCCACGGGCCTCTCTGGGCAGCTGGAGCATTTCCGGTGCCGCTCCACAAACCGTGTCTTGGCTGAGTGCTCTCCTCCCAACTCCGCCCCGCTTACCGGTCTGGATGACGTGTCTTCTTTAACTCCTTGGTTGTCGGACTTCCACTCAGTTCAGTTTTCTGTCAGATCTGGCTATTTTTGTCTTTTAAATTGTTGTTTTTCCTCTTTTGGTTGTGTGAGGAGGCACAGTGTGTCTACCTATGCCTCCATCTTGGCCGGAAGTCCCCACATCTAGTATCTTACACTGTTCCCCTAAACCTTCCTGTACTGAAAAGGTTACAACGTCAAAATTTCACCGCCTAACCACAGGTTTCCATGGTTTTACTGAATTAACATGTGATCTCTATAAGATGTTGGAATGATAGCTTTATGTGGCTAAGAGGAAATGACTGCAGATTTCAGTGCTTTTGTGACCTTTCTGGGTTTGTTTGTTTTTTTTTTTGTCTCCTGGTCTGTCAGAAGCAGCCCCACAAGAAGCACTGGAGCTAGCCCTGCACTGAGTGACAGTGACCTCAGCTGTGGACACACATCTTTCCAGTCTAGCAGCAGTTTGAAGAGTTTTTAAACCTAAAAGACCAAGAACATATTAAAAAGCACCTCAGGTAACATACGTTTCTGTTGCAAAAGTATGGTTCTATGCTACCCATAAAGTTTTATCTGTAGTATTGGAAAGATTTCTAATGACTCAAGATAAACACACATTTGTACTCAAACAGCATTTGTCTAACCCAGCACAAAGAAAATTTATTTATTATTAATTTTGCAGTAAGTCGTGTCTTTAGTTTTTCCTTCTCCTAAAAGGTTTGTTTCAAAAACAAACGTAAGGATGAATTTCTGGAAACTGAAGATTTGCAGATGGGGTGATGGTCTAAATCAGTCTCTTGGAGTATAAACTCTGACAGCACCCTTTTACACCAATTTTTCAGGTATTTCCCAGTGATTTAGGTGGGCCTCTCATGCTAATGAGAGTTTCATGAGCAGATGCAGAGTCTGGAAGTGCAGGTGTCCAAGAAAACTCCTCTACTTGGCATTAAGAATTCTGCAAGGAGCTGATGGGATTATGGAGTTTAAGGTCGGCCACTCACCTAAGGTTACAAAGAGTGCTGCCCCAGAGACAGAAAGGAGAGAAAAGACAGACCGCCTTGGTACAGCTGCTCATCAGAAATGTGTAAACAGTCTCTGAAGGGATAGCAATTATTGCTGAGAACAGATAAAATGAACTTCAAGATTTGATATTTGGTCAATGGCATTTTCCCTATTGGAAGCTAACCAGTCAGCCAAGAAGCGTGTCCTGATTCTTTTTTTGGGGGGGGATCGCTTATAAAGGAGGGGGGGAAAGCCTTGAAATTAAGCATTTGCAAAGTTACTCTCTAAGAGAATCATCTGTAATTACAACAGATATTCTACAGGTTTGGACTGAGCAAAGGCCAGCCCGTGGCAGGAGAAAAGCTAGCATGATGGCAACTCCATGGATGGAGGTGAAAAGTGAACACGAGGAAGGGAAAAATATTACAAAGGATCAGTGACTTCCAGGCTCCTTCTGGAAGAAAGGGACAAGGCAGGTGCTCTGAAAACATGCTGCTTTGCTATCCAAATGCATTCAGTAGACCGAACTGCAAATTCTTTTCATGTTCTGAAAACAAATCTAGCTGTATGTATTTCATGCACTTCAGCCTGGGTTGCACAATGGGAAAAATGGACCTGCACGAGACTACTTAAAACCACAGGAGAACAAGCACACATGCTACACTGGATACAATGTGGTGTATTCCTCCCCTGGTACTGGCCAAAGCCCCTGACATAGTGGAAGTTGTGATTTGCATTTATCCACTGGGACCATTCTTAACACATGCTGGGTACATCTATTTCAGCCACATACTTTGGAAGTGATAAGAAGTGAAGTGTTTTCCTGGTGACATGGCACACTCAGTTGTGTGTGTGGGTTTAGGGGGAGATTCTTCACAGCAAACACAGAGTGTTGACAGAAGCTTCCCTTTCATGTGACCAGAGCCATGAAGTTTTCAGAGCAGTAAGAGTCCTATCATGTTCTCACTATACTTTTAGATGTAAAGTTAAGGATGAGAATATAGCACTTTGTACGGTTTTAATGAAATTGCCAGCATTTAAAAAGAAATAGAATGAACTGGTTCTTCATCTTTTTAAATTGCTTTTGATAAAAAGATTTTAATTGAGATGAATTTTATATGAAACACATGAATATTCTAAATATATGTTCACGGAAACTCTTCTGGAAATGGAAAAGTTCTTAGAATAAGGGAACTAAATTGTTGTATTATAAAAGTTGATAATCCGAGGTAAATATCAGTAAATGTAAAGTTGAACCCCAAATTATCTATTCCTGCCCCCTTTCCTTTTTGTCCTACTCCCCTAAAGGTACAAAAGGTCCAGAGAGAGGTCATATAAGAGGCTTTCTGTATTTGTCTCAATAAAAGAAATTCATTTATATATTAGTGGTTGACTTAGAGGAACAGTTATGTTAAATGAAAAAATGTATTAACTGATTTTTCTTTACATGGTAAATGGTTGCTAAAATAATGAATTCTTTCCATCTTGGTACTGGAGCTTTCTGAACAAATAACAGCATCCTTAAAAATGAATGCAATATTATTTAGAAACATAAGTTAAAGCTACAGAAATAGTATAACATATGTGCTATAGAATATTGCTGATCAACAGTCACAATAACTAATCTGGATTTTTAAAGTAATGTTTAAAAAATTAGGCCAATAAAATTCTGCATGTTATATCTTCATTTTTTAAGACTGGGAGCTTAAAAATAAAACAAAAACTTTTTCCGTATGAGTTCTGTGTACTTGAAATATCAAACACATTTTCTTTAGCATTTCACCTAATTTGCTAATGTCTTTTCTTTTTTTTTTTAAGATTTATTTTTATTTTTTTTTTATTTTTAGAGAGAGGGGAAGTGAGGGAGAAAGAGAGAAACAGCAATGTATGGTTGCCTCTCACATGGCCCTCACGGGGACCTGGCCTGCAACCCAGGTATGTGCCCTGACTGGGAATCAAACTGGGACCGCTTGGTTCCCAGCCCGTGCTCAATCCACTGAGCTACACCAGCCAGGGCTTAATGTCTTTTCTTTACCATGAGTATTTCCCTCTGGAAAGTTTCTATTTCACTTCCAGACCCTCAAGCTGAAGGCTCTGTCCCATTCCTTGGAGCTCGGTATCCATTAGCCTGTGACTCTCCCTGGATCTAGATCTTGGTCTTTCTCGTTCTTTGAGGTGAGCTTTGTCAGCTTTAGTCCTGAATAAACATACCAGGTCTTTGAGGTGGAAGATGACTGTGAGGACTTCCTCCATACAGCTGGATACCTAAGGCTTCTTTCCCCCTCACCTTTCTGTATTACTTATGGCCTGTAACATGCTCAGAATTAAACATGGTTTTTGTCTTCTTAAAGAAAGAAAAAAAAGTGGATGTCGGGAGGACTTGAAGGTGTGGAGCCTTACAGATATTTCCTTCAAAGATTGGGAAGACATGCAGGGTGAATGGTTTGGGCTTTTCTTCATCTCCACGTTTGGGGGTGGGCTGCATTGCTTAGAACACCTGCACAAAGGAACCGTAGGAATCTGGCCTGCTAGTGAAGCTTCTGTGTGAAATCCTGACATAAGCTTCACAGTGAAGCCAGCCTAAACAATTACTTGATCTAAGGAAAGAAACTCTTTTTTAATTAATTAATTATTTTTTACTATGTGCCACCTCACATGATTATCAGTAGTATTTAAATGAATTCCAGCCATGCTCCATAAATTTATATTTTCGTGTAGGCAAGCCCAGGGTACCATCTGATAGAGTAAATTTATTTTTAATAGAATCATAGACTCTTAAATGCTTAAAGGAATTTCAGAAACTGTCTGGGCCAATCGCCCATCGTCCCCTGAGGGATTCTGTCGATAGCCCTCTCAGGCTTGCTGAACGGATGAAAGAGCAGATTTGTTTCTCTGCTAAATCCAGAAAATGTAGTTATAAGTTTAAAGCATTAGAATCATAAGAGAAATAAACTTTAGTAAAGTTAGCCCTGGCTGATGTGGGTCAGTGGATTGAGTGCTGGTCTGCGAACCAAAGGGTTACTGGTTCAATTCCCAGTCAGGGCACCTGCCTGGGTTGTGGGCTGGGTCCCCGGTAGGCGGTGCACAAGAGGCCACCACACATTACTGTTTCTTTTCCCCTCTTTCTCTTTCCCTTCCACTCTCTCTAAAAATACATAAATAAGTTCTCAAAAAAAACTTTGGTAAAATTAATACTTCATTATTCTGAAGGAAAGCAATTAGAAGAATGCCACAAATGTATTTTTAACCGCTTGAGGTGAGGGTTGAAAAAAACTGCACAAGTCACCTGCACAAGTACATATGTGATTATTCTGAGTCATAATGCACAATTAGTCTCAAGTACTTACTCTACTCAGTAGTTGGAAATATAAAAGCATGGTGCATTTTATAACTATTGGGATTTATAGGGCATTTTTTATTTAATCTACTTTCCTCTATCTGAACAGAGAATTGAATGAAATCTGAAGGCTAGGGGGTGAGATGGAGAAAGTAAGTAAGTGTGTGTGTGTGTTTTGGGTGAGCATTCAAAATTGTCCTTTTGATGTGGATAAAAGTTGCCATTTTGATAAGAAGCTTTCAAATGGTGCAATAAATGAGGAATATACTAGGGCCTATAATATTGATGAGCATCTGGACTTCGGAGTTTCCAGGGTGCACCTTATTCACCATTGGAGGAGGTTGCTATGAATGAGCTAGGGAAGTTTCAAACCGTTGGTTCTGCCAGTTCTGTAGAACACACGTTTTTTTTGCTCTGCAGCTTTCAAATTACAATATGAAAGTTATTTAAAGCTTAGAAGTTTGTGTTACATTACACGCTGCATAAACATAGTCATTGCTCCTAAATGTGAACATTAATGCACTCTGTAAAGGTACAATTATTACCACTGGGAAAGAAATCAACAAACCCCACCAAAGAAATTTCTTACAACTGCTATCGTAAAGTCTGTACATGTTATGGATTTCATTAACATTTTACTCCCAGAGGATTCCCAATTGCACAATAACAGAAGTTCTTTAAATTTTAAATACCACAGACAGGAACAGCCTTTCACCCAAAACAGATGTGAGACCATCAACCTTGGCTTTTGATTGGTCCGTGGATATGAGACTGTTTGGTAATTGATAGTCCTTAATGTGTTGTGTAGATTACAGAATTGGAAACGTAATGGTATTTTTCCCATGAAAAGATAAGTTAATAAGCAATAGACAGACTTTTCAAACATAGTCCTTACTCTTGATTATATTTGAAGTTTAAAAAAACCTTTGATTTGCACACTTCAAAAAAACTAAAATAGACAAAGGTCAGTGACACACAGAGTCCAGGTGTGGAGAGGCTCATTTCAGTCTTATTTTTCCTAAGTCTTGTCAACGATGACTTGTGATTTTTGTCCTTGTATTTCCTTTTCTTAGTTTGATCCTTATCAGTGCATTTGGAGACCCGAGTGTGCGGTATTCTAAAATAACATCTGTATTTACTTAGCTAAAAATAGGTCACTTTTGAAAGCTAAATATAGTGAACCTTAAGATAAATAAGCAAAGCAGTTTATGAGGCTATTTTCCTGCATAAGGTAAACAGATGAATCTGTATTTTTGGAAAACAGAAGAGCTACAGTTCTGTGTAAATATCTATGATAAGCAGTTGAAAAGGAACAAAAATCAGCCAAACAACCAGTTACTTTTAATTTCAAAATGCTGATTAAACTGACTATTTAAAAAATGACTTGATTAGGGTTTGGGGCATCTTCTACACCCCTGGTTTTCATTGGGAATTGATTTGACCTCCAATAGGACATTTGGCAACATCTGGAGACATTGCTGGTTGTCACAGTGGAGACGTGTGTGAGTGTGTGTGTCTGTGTTACTGGCTTTTAGTGGTGGAGGCTAGGGACACCACTAGACATCCTACAATGCACAGGACAGGCCCCCAACGAATAAGCATAATTCAAAATGTCAGAATTGCCCAGGCTGAGGAACTCTGCTCCTGACACAGTGCAGCCATTTGCTTAAGTTAAAGCTTCTACAGTGAGTGTTCAAATTAGTAGACATCATTTACCAATAAACAACGAGGTAGAACTATGCTGGGATTTCAGTGTTCTTGCTTGCTCTTCAGAAAATTGTCTTTTATCAAAATGGATCCAAATCCATTTGCACACATTGTTGCAGTTAAATAGTAGCAAAGAAGGGAGAGAAAGGACACTAAGGTATTAGTCCAGGTTCAGTCGTTAACTAGCTACATGATCTTGTACATCACTTAACCTCTGCACATATGCAAAATAAGGAGTTTATACAGAATGATGTTTGCAGCTGCTGTTAGTCTTACTCTTACTCTAGATATCCGAGAAAGCAAAAATTCTTCTAGGGAGTAGCTATGAATGTTGGCTACAAATAGACATTGGCATAAAACATTAAGAAGCCCAAACTATAAGCAAAATGGAATGTGTATACTATGAAAATTAATTTGTTTTTCAGTGTAATTGTTCCTAAAATGTGGTTCTTTTAATATTGTCTTTTCAGTGATGCTTCATCATAAAAATCTGAGAGGTTTCTTTAAATGTCATACATTTTCTTTAGGGTGGGTTGACATGAAATACCCTTGTACTAATTAATAAAATCATTTGGCTGATTTACAAAACTGAACTAAGTGGTCAATTCAGTTTTTGACCAAAATAGTTAAAAATCATCTTGGTATTTTCTATACGAGCAAATGACCAGTTATAAATGTCTAAATAATTCTGTTATATGTGCATTGTTTCCCCCAAGTCATATCCTCCTTAAAGGGAAAAAAACAAACAAACCCTGGGTGTAACCTGTTCTTATATACATTTCCTATATATATTTCCTTCAAATCACTTCCTATAATATGAAAAGGCAAGGTACCAGAGAAAGTGTTAGGAAAATCTCCCCAGGAGACAGCAACTGGGAACATGGGCCTCCTGGGTGGAAAGCTAGTCATAGAATAGAGACCTGTGATGCAGGAATTTTTTCTGCAGTGTTCATTTTATGTAGGAAGTAGAAGTCAGTACAGAATAAGGGCAAGAGAACCAAGGCTCACCTGGAGAATTTTTTAAAAGCAAATCATCTCTCTTCAGGATCAATGTTTTAGTAAATTAACAAGTTAGTGTCAGTTCCAATAAACAAGTGGCAGCATATGCTGGTGCACACACACACACACACACACACACACACTCACATACCTGAGAAATAAACATTCAATTGAACTGTATTTTCCCTAAATTTTCCAACATTATACAAATATTTTCTTTTTTAATAATTATATAGTTTTCAAGTGTACAATTCCATAACACATCATCTGCATAATCTGTCATGTATTTACCACCCCAAGTCAAGTCTCCTCTCGCTATTTTTCCCCCTTTACCCTCTCCTACCTCCCCGCACGCCTCCCTTTGGCAGTCACCACTCTCTTGTCTATGAGGTTCTTTTTCCCCGCTTCATACCTTCACCTTTTCCACCCAGCACTCCAACCCTCTCCCCTACACTCCCAACGTTATATTTTACACAAATCATTCCAAATTTGGGTAACCCAGTGAACTATTTCTGTCAGTTCTCTAGTTACACATGTATAAAGTACCATTTTATTGCAATTTCAGCAATTTACTAATGCTCTGACTGAGATAATGCATGCAGTACAGTGTCTGGTTTATAAGCACAGAGAGTTTACAATCAGGATAACCTGGATCAATGTATGTTCTGGATTAGTCAATTTAGCAGGTGAAACCAATTTTGAATGCAGTATTACAGATTATAAACCTGATGGAAACTAAAAATTATATGAAAATTCAAAAACTACTTCATAGGAGATATCCATTCTATACTCAACACATAAATATGAGAGAATGAAAGATTGTCCTGGAAGTTCAGAAGAAAAAATTATATATGAATCTTATTAAAATAAATGACATTCTAAAGCTTTATGGTAAATTCAGTTTCTTCCTTCAATTTTAAGAGACACTTTAAGGATAAAAACAAGGGTCTGAAATAAATTCTTCTATTTGAATAAGCAGCACTCAGTTCTCTGACCTAAAATTTGCTAAAGACATATAATAATGCTGTGTCAGAGAGAGTACTTCCAAGAATTCACGAATTGTTTAATTCCATTTGACACTTAAAGGACATCGAGTAAGACCTTTCTTAGCTCCTGAAATCAAACCAATGCCTTTAAATTATCTTTTGTCTCTGATCTCAGAAAGTCATAACTGATCATTTAATTTTGGAATCATGAGAGAGCCACTTCAGAAGTTGCTGGTGGCAGTAACTCACAGCCCTGGATTGATGTCGGGGAACCCGTGAGCAATCAACCTCAGAGGACCTACTGGACTAATGGAGAGACCCTGAGCCTGGGGGTTAGGAACCTGGCTGTGTCAATGACAGCCTCTTCTGGGACCTGTGAGGCCTAAAGACCTCACATGGCTTTGTCACTTTTGACTGTGTAGTTGGCATGAGAGTATCTGCACAGCTTACTTCACATGATCGGCCCGAAGAGCTACGCAAACACCAGCTGCACCCTGGGCCTTGCTAGATTGACCACAGTGGTAATTCCCAGCTGCTGTCTGCTGTCAGATGTCTCAGTGCCTCCTGCTCCCCTCCTAAGTCTGCGGAAGAAAGTCCACTTCAGTTGTGTCAGACTGATTTTTCCCACCATTGGGATCTCTTCATCAAGTCAGGATTGTGAATTGTTGAACCTCTCTGGGCCTCATGAAGATGCAAATAAAAATCTGTGGTCTACTTAATTTACATTCTAAGACTAAAATGGGATGTGTATGCAAAAATGCATTTAAAAAGGAAAAATGCTATAAAAATCACCCCTAGATTCTGTTATTAGTACATGTCTTCCTACCTTTTGCAACAGCATGGATGGAACTGGAGACTATTATGCTACATGAAATAAGCCAGTCAGTGAAAGACAAATGCCATATGAGCTCACTTCCATAAGAGGAATCTAATGAACAAAATAAACTAATGGGAAAATCAAACCAGAGGCACAGAATCACGGAACAGACTGACAGCTTAAGAGAGCAGCGGGGAGGTGGGGACTGATTGAAAGGAGGTGAAGGGATCAGTCAAAGAACACATATGAAGGACCCATGGACACAGACAACAGCGATGGGACTGATTATGGAATTGAGGAGTGGGCTGGGTGGAGGGGGTCAAAAGGGGGAAAAGTGGGTCAACTGTAATAGCATAAACAATACAATATCTTAGAAAAACAAAAACATGTCTTACACTTAATTTGAAAATCCACCAAGCAACCTAAAGGCCTCAGATTTGACCATTTCTGCATGTTGAACTTTAATGAGGGCACTTAACTCTCTCTGACACTCTACTGAGTGCCCAGAACTGAGTGTGTGTGTATGTGTTGTGGTGAGTGTGCTTTGATTCACATCAGCCTACCTCCTTATCACACTAAGGACTTTTGTTACTGATGTCTGCTTTCAAAGGTCCTTCCATCGGAAAACATGGAAATATTATGCAAGAGAAATACATAGGAGGCAAAAGGGAAACAAGCTTCCTGACAAGGTTAGCACTGACTCCTGTCTTCTGGAACTTTTCTTTTCCTCATACCTCAGAATAAACATGTGCACTAAACATGTAGTAGCGAGAGAAGGCACCCTTGGGTCAGGGACTGATGCATTCGAACAGCTATGGGCTCATCTAGGAGGGCTCCTCCTTCTGTGTGATTAATCTGGAATGAGGCTGATTTACCAAACCAAGCAGGATGTGGTTTAGAAGCCAACTGCTTCCTGATCTTCTGGAATAAGTGAAGGCATAAATCATCTAATACCAATTTTTTTCCCCACAAAATACAATGCCCTCAAATTTGTAGAAGAGTAGAGTGCAGTTTGAATTGGTTTGTCAAGTAATTCTATATCTAAAGTCATTGGAGGGTGTGGTAATTGATTAGTTCCTGGTGCCATTTTTACTTCTTTGGATTAACAAAACTCATATCCCATCCAGGCATGATGTCTCTTGACTTTTTTCTTCTTGTCTCTTGGCATTTTAATCACGGAAAAGTCACAGTTGTTTTGAGGAAAGTACTCCCAAGAGCTTTAATTAAAGCTGGAAGGATAAATCTGTTTGTAGTGTGGAGAACACAATCATGAATAAAGCACTGAAATAATTAATGAATTAAATTCTGCTTTATGCGTGAATAGCTACATTTAGGATCTCCGAGAACATGTCTCCTGAATTGGAAAGATTTGCTATGCACTTATTTGCAGAGATGAAAAAACAAAACCGAGCCTGTGTTTCTCCAAGATTCATAGCATTACAGACGGCTAGACCTGAAATGGAGAGGTAACAGTACCTTAATTTTGTAGGAAAAGAAACTCAGTTTCAACAAGCTTAATGGCTTGGGCTCTAATGACGTGTTTGAAAATTAAGGTTTTTTAATAGCACCACTGATAGCCTGAGTCTCCTCTTTGAATCCTTGAGTATTCAACCAAAAACAAAAGCAAGAGAAGATTAAATGAATAATAAGATAAGTAGTTCTAGGACACAGAACAGAATGAATACTTTGAAAAAAATAGGCAAATTTCATGGTGTGATTAAATTTGCCATTGACAATTAAGAGGTTTCAGCCGCTCAGGATATGAAGGGGCCTTTGGAGCAGGATATGACCATGTACAGACCCATGAGTCGAGACTTCCCTTCGTGCTCCTTCTCACTAAACCACCTCTTGTTTTTAAGCTTTCCGGCAGACAACAGACCTCACAGGAAGCGCCATTGTGAACATTCATATCAATGGTTAATGGTGCATTGTTTCTTTTATGTCACTCGGTAATTTCCTAGAGAAAACAATGCGAACCGAAGACTGTTCCTGTCTTGGAGAAAAGTCAGTTCCCAATATTGCCTTATTAATTTAACACATGCAAGTGTTTGTCCTAGCTGCCACAGCAACATGTTTGTGGGGTATGTTTGATGCAAAATGTGAGAGCCCCAAAAGAAAACAGATGCCATCCGCATACTGATGTGCACAGACACAGTCCATGAGCCACCACCCCCGTGATAGGGTGTGTGCCTTGTACCCGCAGTCCAATTATGCTGTATTTGGATAATCTGTAAAGCATCCTCCAATAAAAAACAAGGAGCTAACCATTTCCATGTAGTTTCTAAGAAGCTGGAAACACATGAAATTATTCATAATTATGTATTGGGCAGATGTTACGTGCTCCCAATTTGTACACAGATACAACAAGCATGGAAATGAGCCACCTGAGCTCCTGAAGGAGGAAAAACTCATTTGACATCAAGGTGAAGAGATGCTAAGCTTCTCTGACATTCACTTCCTTGGGGGATGAAGGAGCAAGGGCCCTGCATCCCAGGCTTAGGAGGAGTAAGCACCCAAGTCATGTTGGTGTGTGCCTTCACAGCGGGGGGAAAGTATAGCGGAAAGCAGTGATGCTTCCCCAGACCCCCTTGAATGCATAGGGACAGTAATGAATGATAAAGATGCAACATACTACCTAGTAAAGAAGCCAGTGCTGGGGTCCCACAGACCCTGCTTCCAAGCCCAGTCACTAATTGTGACCTAAGGCAGTTAGTAATTTCTCTGAAGCTCAGTGTTCTCATTTTTAAAATGAGGATAATTGTATCTTCTTTGCAGATTGCTGGATTAAATAAAAATATGCCAAGTATTCAGCAAGGTCTGGCTGCATAGTAAGCACTCAATAAATGGTAACTATTCTATGAATGGCACAATTGTTAACTGTGTCTACCTCTCTTCCCTCTAGTACATGTCAAATTGCTGCTCTCCGGTATGTAGCGTGGCTGCGGGATGTGCTTTGGCAATAAAATGTGGGTGGAAGTGCTCTTTTTGAAGGAACTCAAGAGCCAAAGTGTTCTGTCATACTCTTCCTCCCTCTGTCTTGGTGACAGGCAGCATTTCAGATGACGGCCACTCCCTTGTGTGGGCCCTTGGCTGACCAGAGGTGGAAGGTAGCGTGAGCAAGAAATAGACCTTCTTGTGTGGTTACTTCACTTCTCCGACCATGCTTTCATGGAAGAGACAGAACATTTGAGATTTTTTTCTTCTGGGGTGATCACAAATTGTGTCTAACTCCTCAGAATGATGTAAATCCTGTCTTGTTGAAAAATGCTCTGCGAGACCTCTTTCGTCTCCGTGTTTCTACAGACTGGCCCCGCACAGAATTGCTGCAGGTGCAATTTCAGACCTTGCAAGACCACTGCCCCTAAATTACTGAGAGCTCTCCACATTACTGAGAATAGGACCACATTACCATACAAACACGCTTAGCATTACAAGCATTGCTTGTAAGCTTTCCTCTAGAGGCACATCTGTCAATCATACAGAACTGCTTGTTGGTTTGGGATGCGGAAAAACAAGTTACCAAGAAATATTTTGACATAGGCAAATTCATTTCATTTCTGACATAATCTAGAGCTGGCTTCAGCAGTCCCCACGTAAAAATCTCATCTTTTCTCACCCTCTAGACATTTCTCAGCATTATCATTTAAAGGTTAGCATGAGTTCAGTTTCCTGTAATAGGCCATTTCACTTTAAGTGTATGTTAAACTAATATTGACCTTTCCAAAGTAAAACAAAATTTGGTATTTTGTTATTAGAAGACTGAAGCAGCAATAAATGTGGAAAGTAGGGGATTAATCATCTTGGTTTTTTCTTGCCTAGAACTCTCTCTGGGAATTAGTCATTTATATATATTTAGCAATGAATGTAAGACAGGCAGGCTCTGCCTACGCTCTTCAAAAGGAAGCCTGGATCCTTCAGCAAATAACTTTGTATAATTTGCCTACAGTTTATCCCAGTCAGCTGATATGTGTGTATCATTTGACAATGTGTGAAAAAGTCAAGAATGCAAGCATCAGGCCTGAGGTGGGAGTATCCAGACATCAAGGTTGGGCAAGTTGAAGATTGGGAGTGGTATTGGGATTAACTCCAGAGACAAGTGAAGCATGGGGGTATTGGTGGGGAGAGCTGAGTCTGTGGAGAATATAAGGGTCATGGCAGACAAGGGAATGACAGAGCAAAGTAAGGAAAGCAAAAACAATTTCACTAATAAGAAAACATTTATATGTGCATTTCATATGGGTATGTGTAAACATAATCCATAGATCAGTGTCCTCAAATAAACTGCCTCCTGAGCATGTGCTATACTGATTTATGTGGAAGAGTAAACCTCAATCCATTTCTTACTTTCTTCTACAAAAATAAACAAATAAAAAACTCTATTCTTGGAAAGAATTATTTCATGCAAGTCTATAAATAGACTTGATATATTTCATCAAAGAAATAAACATCTGTTGAAGTAGGAAGTATATTAATAAAAAATGTGCAATTTGCCCTGGCTGGTGTAGCTCGGTGGATTGAGAGCGGGCTGGGAACCAAAAGGTCCCGGTTCGATTCCCAGTCAGGGCACATGCCTGGGTTGCGGGCTAGGTCCCCAGTGAAAGCCATGTGAGAGGCAACCATACATTGCTGTTTCTCTCCCTCTCTTTCTCCCTCCCCTCTCCTCTCTCTAAAAAAAATAAATAAAATCTTTAAAAAAAAAAGAAAAGTGCAATTTGGGGGAAAAATCAGATCTTCAGTATTACCAAAGTGAGACATCTGTCCTCAAATTCTGTAAAGAGCCATATGTAAGTATCAGAAGACACATGGGTTTTCAGGGATATCACCTGGGCCTGCTTTGTTCGGATGGTTTGCCATTGTGACATGATGATGCCACAGAGTGACTTGCTGCCCATAGGCCCTCTTTTCTCGTCTGAAGGCATTTGGCAGGCATTCCTTTTTTTCAACAACCTTTTTAGATGACTCGAATCATCTTCTACCCTGAATGCTTCTGGTCTCATGAGACATACCTGTATCCACTCTCGGAAGGAATCTTCTCCAGGGGTCCACCCATTCTCTGGGTAGTTCAGGCGGGAGCGTTCTGAGGACCAGTTGGTGCTATACTGGGAAGAAGCTGTGATGTGGTCAGAATGAATTTCTCCTGATTCCATGCCCAGAGCTTCCATACATTTGAAATCTGAAGGAAGGAAAAATGGCCCAAAGTCATTAAAGCACAGGGCACCAATGTTTCTTTTTTTAATCTGGCAGACTAAAAAGTTCATATTCTGTTCATACAAAGTTTTACAAAAGATGACAGCAAGGGACTTATTAAGACATAGCACTAATACATGTATTTTCATGGCAATCATTTTTATTTCTGTTTTGTTTATTCCTTTATTTTGTTTTATAGAGTCCACACATAAGTGAAATCATATGGTGTTTGTCTTTCTCTATTTCACTTACAGTATAATATCCTCTAGATCTACCCATGCTGTCTCAAATAGCAAGATTTCATTCCTTTTTATGACTGAATAATATTCCATTGTATGAGGTCTGTCCAGAAGGTATTCAGCCATGCAATATGAAAAATAGAGACATTTATTGAAGAAGATACAAGAAACATTGCACACAGGACAATGACACCTCAGTCCACTTCAAAGTAGGCATCTTAGGACTTCACACAGTTCCCCCAATCGCCATTAGCTGCCTTGTTGTATTTTCCTGAATCTCATCATCTATCTAGAATCTTTTCCCTTTCAAAGGTGATTTTAGTTTTGGGACAAGCTAGAAGTTGCAGGGTGCCAGAATGGGGTTGTAGAGGGACTGAGTCACCTGGGTGATTTGATGTTTTGTCAAAAAACTCTACAGGAGACGTGATGCATGAGTGGGCGCGTTGTTGTGACGAAGCTGTCAATTATCAGTTGCCCATAGCTGCAGCCTTTTGAATCATCTGAGTAGTTTCCATGGAGGAATGTTCAAGTTTAACACAAAACCTGATGCAGATTCATTGCTCTACTTGCTCAGTCATTTTGAATGCGAAGGCCACACAGTATACATGCTCATTCAATGGTGTCCGCCAGCCCCACTGACTAGTACAGTGAAGTCATCATTGTTCATGCAGCCACATTCCAGTCCTCTCTCCTTGGCTGCCAGGTTACACAGGTGTTGTTCAAACTATTCTCATTAACAATGGCTGGACTTTTTCTGGGCAGATCTCATATATATGTACCACCTATTCTTTATCTATTATTCTATCAATGGACACTTTAGTTCATGACAATAATTATTTTAATGCAAGGCTATGAAGATCTCATAGCAATTAAATATTTTACCAACTGGACCTAGGTTGACAGAAATACTATTAGAAATTTATTAGTAAATGATGAAAATTCGATTTATTTTCAAAGTTGAATGTATGTAGGTGTCACATGGGCACACACCAAAAATTGTGTTTCAATAAAATTTTACTATTAAATTATTTCCTCCAACATCTAATAAAAGTGAAAAGTCTCTTTCTACTTACTATACTTACTGGGTGGATACAAGAACTTAACTGTCTGTCTTTCAGATTCCTTGTAATTGGCACCTAGGCCACCTCTTCCTGAGCCCTTTACTTCTCATGTTGCCTGCCCCTGGCCTGGTCATGATTATTGACATCATTAGTTTATTTTATTAAAACACAAAAGTATCTATCAGAGGCAAACTGCAGTATCATATGGTCACACAGAGCACAGCAGTTTTGGAGCATAAAATAATAATGCTAACAATGATGACCATGTATTTCATTAGGTTTCATCCACTCAGTGAAACGCTTAAATATGAAATTGATAAGACATATGATATCGGGAAGTAAATCATCAATTCTAGGAAAACGTGAATCTAAAGCACTAAAGTGAAAAAAGCTTTAGAGATGAAATAGAAGATTCTCAACCATCCAGAAAATCTCAGTTAATCAAAATTTTTTGTTTTTTGAATTTTCTATCACAGTAGTTAAAGTTTTATGGCATAGAAGGTTTTAATTTACTGGTTTCATTTTTTTAAGGTTAGGTTTGTTATTTTTAATATAAAATATTTATTGGCACAGAAATATAAGAATTAATGAAATAAATTAAGTACAAGTAAGTTTTTGAAATTTAATTGGTCTTTCTGTTTCCCAGTAAGATCTGGCAGAAAAGAATGAGCACATCTGTAGGACAGGTCTCCAAACAGCTTGTCTTCTCCCTATCCTACTTTACAACCCAACAGCTAGAACTGATGAAACACAACTTATTCATTGTTCTTCAGCTTTTTTTCTTGGGCCCTTCAAAGAGCTAGACACCACATAAACTTTGAAGAAGGGTCGAGTTAGTAGAGTATTTTAATTCAATATAGACATATATTCCTTTTTTACTTTCATGCAAAGTTGTAACAGAAAGGAAAACATACTTCTTTTACATGAATACCACTTTCATTCACATAAGAAAGAAAGATGCAATGGTTTCCACCAGGGTCTCCACAGGCCCACCCACCATGCACCATCCATTTTACAGGGCTGCCCTGTCAATGAACTGCCACAGTTTTGTTCCCACCGTCTGTGATCGATGCCTGTCCTTTTATGAATCTCAGCCCAGTACGTACTGGAGGATACCAGGTAGGTGGCCTGGCATACTTCAGTGTTTCAGGCACTGTTTTTCCATTTCCTACTTCCTCCCATAATTTCAGAGGCTCACAAGCAGCCATCTCATCTACAGTTTTATTAAGAAAGCATACCAGATAGTTCTTCCTTTTGATATTTGTAAAACCCAATTAAAAGAGAAAAATAAACGGCTGGCACTCCAATTCACAAAACATTTCTTTAGTGTTTCATGCTGCCCTTGGTGTGTGAGGAGGAATAACAAGGCGTATTTACAACAGACTTTGCAAGATGAATGATCACTGACCTTCTGAGAGGCTGCTCTGCAAGACGCTGTAGTTTGCTGAGAAGCCTTCTTTTGCTATAGCACTGTCAGTATAAAAAACCATCGATAGAATGCCCGATGAGGAACGAATTCGACCTGGTGTTTTCTGCCCACAGTAACGCCCAATGTGAGGGCCAACTGGAAAGGGAGAAATGGAGAGAACATGAAAATATCTTTCCTTCCACGTCAGATGCAAGAACCACCATTTGCAAACAGGTGTCCCAGCAGAACCCAGAAGTATTTTCCTACCCAAAGTGCCTTCCTTGGTTAATTGCTTTGCAATGAACGTGTTGGATTAGGTTTGCAGAGAGGGTTTCCAAGCGTCTCAGGAAGGCAGTAACATATAACCACATTCCCTAGGGAGCAGGATTGTTTTCAGGAACAGAATTGAAATGCTTGCTTCAATTTCCAAGAATGAGATTTGAGGTACTAAGCAGCACCTTGACATTCATCTCCAGGACCAGACCGCACACCCAGTCCCATGCTATGGTCAGCAAGGTCTTTTGGAGTTGCCTGTCCTCACTCCCCTCCATTAGAAGGAAAGACTTATGTCCTGGGAACTTGTCTGGAACCAGGGCAATGCCAAGGGTCTGATCCCACCCTGCATAACCCCGATCTCCATCCTCTTCCATAGTTTAGTCCTGGAGGCTTATTATGACAAACATTACTGACTTAGATAAAGGATCATGTCCAACTTAGGGCTTAATCTGAACACTAATTTACAACTGTAACAATTTAAAAGTTTAGAAACTATAGAAACCAATAGCAAGTTGTAATAAAAATGAAAGGAAAATACCTCTTTCTGACTTATGTCCCAGTTTTTTCTCCCCTAAACCTACAAGAGGTGACTGCATTGACCTGGTGTCCAGTTGCCCAGAGAGGGCCTGAGCAGCTGTTGACTGTGTGTGCCAGGAGAAAAGTGGTACCTGAGGGAGTGAAGGTTTGGGAACACCAGCTGATTTATGATAAAGTTAAATTGCCATTTTGCTTAAACTGGCCACCTCCTTGTTGAAGTGCTTTCAGACAAATCTTGGCAATTAGTAATTCTAAGTTGCCTTACGGATGGTACAGAAGCCCTCTGGGCTTGGAGAATCTTTCTATTTCCCTGTTCAGATCAGCAGCAATACAAAAAAACAAGTCCCATTTTTCTCTAGGTTTTTTCATTGCTCATATGGTAAAAACATACTAGACAGTTTGGGCTTAGAAAAACAGTATGGTGTGGACAATTTCCCCCTCCAAGAAATCTATGGTTTTCTGCATTTCAACTAAGAGTTATTGCTTTGTTCAAGGAAGCACAGTAGGTGGACCTGTCCCTGGCTGGATGGGCTTTCAACAGGGGGATGGTATTCCAAAGCCTGTGTGTGCAGCTTGGACGCAGAAGGCTATGGATGAGAGCTAGGAGGAGCTCCAAGTGTGATTAAAATATGAACCTCACAAGAAGTGATTACTAGGCTGTTACCTAATCTGAGTACCCTGCTTTTTCCAGTGCTCAGATCCTTGGCTAACAGTTTTTTAGCTCTTGGTCAACACTCTTGAGAAAAAGAAAAAAAAAAGAAAACAAAAACGAAGCCTAACCCAAAACGGTTTACATTGTTGAGTTAGTGCAAAATGGTTATTTTGAGTATCTGATAACTTTTTCATACATTGAAGTAATCGATTTGATAGAATTCTATGAGTTTTCTGTCTGCTATAACTCCTCGCTATTCAGCAACCAAATATTGTGTGTTTGTAGGTTGCTTTATTATGAAGAAAACAAGGAAGCTGACCCATTTAAAGGAACTGATACAAATTATCTACAGGGCATCACATGGTCTTGGACAGTGGCTTTGCATTATGGGAAGAATATTTTGTTACATTAGGCATCCCAGTTGGCAGAAGAGAGCAACTCAGAAGATGAAATTCTTGCTGTTTTTTGTTTCTTTTAATCCTGGCCTCAGATTTTTCTACAAGTGCTAGTACTTTGCCAGATTTTCCTCATTCTGATTGTTGCCCTACCATAATCGAACAGTGTTTTTCTTTGTAATGAAGTGTAAAGTTTCCCATAACATATGTATGAAAAATCTAGCTAGAGCCATAAACTCAGGTCTTTACTTTCCTCACAAAGAATTCCATTTCTGGCCTTCAATCTCAATGGGAGGCTTAGAGTCCTATTCATATTCTCTCATTTACATTCCATTATTGTGGTTTCATAACTTCCTTTTTCTTTAGTTTGTAGGCAAACTTTTACAGCCCTAATCCTTGGGGTGTTCTCTGATAACAAGGGCCCCTGACCTTGCCAAGAATACAGGGCTCAAGAGAAGCTACAGTCACCCCCTTGGCTCTGTCTGCTGATCCCCCTCCTCCACTGTCACCCAATTTCTCTGGGAGGGTGGGGAGGGGATCCTCTTTGAAAGAGCAAACAGAAGAGAACTTGTCCAGTGCAGACTCATAATTTAGAGTCTCCATGACTCACTGGTTTATAATGTGTAAGACATGCTGTGTAAATCTGCCTCTGTCCTTTAGAGCATCGCCCCCAGACAGCAGCATGCAACTCTTCCCAGGAGCCCTCAAGATATGAGAGCGAAAGGCTTTTTCGACTATAATACAAAGAAGTATTGAATTTTCCTGAACAACAGCGAGACCTCAGCCTAGCAAGCTAATGCAATATTGATCTGAGGGAGAGTGGGTGAAGTGCTTTTGTCTATCTCGGGTGTGTGCGCGTTTGTGTATTTCCATGAACACAGCTAATGCATTTCCTACTTCTATTCTTTTGGACCCAGGGCCAAAGAGAGGAAAACTGTCACAAAAACAGAAGTATCATTCAAAAATTGAATTATTAAAGCATCTAAGCAGGCAACATGTTCTAAGCTATCTCTCGAAGGAAAGCAGACCTACAGCCATCATATCTTCTCAAGCGTGAAGTCAACATAGTGTTCGTTTGGTTTAAAACACACGCCTGCAACTGGGAATGGCAGTGCCTCCTTCTTCGTGTTTTCCCACCAATCTCTCCAATGATTACAACCCTACCTCAGAATCGGGCACTTTGGCTTTCTGCTACTTTTTATGTGAAAAAAGGGCAATGATCTACTATAAAGAGGCACTTTTAAAATGAGGTGCTTTGAATAAGTAAATAAATGAGGGAATCGTTTTAGAAAGGTACAAGATAGACCTTGTACACTAATCTTACAATAATGAGACTTTCAATGGAGAATATCTAGGCTTTGCAACTTTTCCCCAGAAAAACATTTGCACGTTTATATCATTTATATTTTGGAAGGTTTATATTTATATCATTTATATTTTATATTTATACTTTAGAAGGTTAATTTTAGTATAAGAGTAAAATTTGAAAAACAGAATTTAATCTAGCTTTTATGAAACTTATTCCTAAAATCATCACTAATGCTTGCAGTGTAGGCAACAATGGCAGTTTGAGCTTCTGACCGCAGCCCAGAAGGGGGCTGACTTCACATGCACACGTGTGCTGTAAGCTAAGCATTCATGCTTGGCTTCATAACATGGCACAGGCATTTGAGGCGTGATCAGCGTGTTTAGCTCATGGCTCTCAAACCATATGTAAACTTCCCCAATTACTTCAGAGTGGCTACTTGTGAATCCACAGAGCTTCAAAGAGCACGATAGATGGAGATGTGTGGGTCACAATGTGCATGCCTTGGATTTCCAGTTTGGGAGTGAACTGCTTTTCTTCAGGGTCAATATGAATCAATGGGTAGCTTTCAATTACTTAGTCATCTACTTCAATGTTTATGATAAAATGCAACATAAAATCACTTGATGGTTAAAAGCCCTCAGCGCTTTTTGGTTGTTGTTTTTGGAAAGAATATCAAAGACTAAAAGCAATTTTGCTGGCAGAGGAACTGTATGTGTGGAACTGCGATGACAGAAATGTTTCTACTGCCATTGACAGAAACCCAGGAGCATGCGGGCTCTCATTTTGCCTAAAAAAGAGAGCTGCTATGCTGGCACAGGCTGGACGAGGCCAGGTAAAGATTAACACACACAAACACAATTTTCTCATTCAAAAGCCGCCTTTCTCTGGGAATAAATCAAAAGCACCATAGTTTAAAACATGGGTGAATTGCAAGGCCAATGACTCAATTGTTAATTGTTTCTCCCTTCAACTCAGTGATTTTCCAAGCCAGAAAATTATTACTATGAAAAACCCTTAGCACTAACAACAATGTGCTTCTTTCTGGAAGTACTCTAAATAAGTGGGTTGATCGGACCATCTTTTCAGATGTCCAATTTAACTGTAAGTTCTAGAAAGGGAGGCTGAAAATTGGGGTTGTGAACAAATGACCTCTTTATTAAAAGTTCTAGCTATTATTACAAAACTATTATAATATTGTTTTCATAATTATCAAATTGACTACTTGGAAATCAATCAGTATTCTGGTTGGGCAAATCTCATTCTGTAATGAAGGACTTTAGATACATCACCCTATTTATATGGTAAAAGAGCAAAGAAGCAGCTAAACCACTGTTAACTTAACCGTGCACTCCAATGACAATATAAGCTTTCTCTAAACCCAGTTTTTCTACTTGACTGTTTAGGAACATATCTAAATTAAATTACACTGATAATGTTAATGTCATATCAAAGACGAAGGCAGTCTCTTTCACACTCTTCTTGCTCTATCTATAATTTATTTAAATACTGTTTCCTCCAACTTGATAATAATATTTGATAATAATATTTTATAGAAGGTTATACATGTCTAACTGCATGATTTGTAAGAACTTCCAAGCTGCCCTTTCTGATTTCTGTAGTGTGTTCTCTAGGGAAATCTTAGTATTAAACCAGACTAAACACAAGAACAAGCAATGCAGCTGCGGCAAGTTATTTGACATTATCTCCCTCTGTTGATAATTTGGGTGTGTATTTTTGCCATTTACCTTTTAATTGACAAGGATTGAAATGAAAACTTTCCTTTAGTTATCCACATAGGTATGTCCTCGACCTCCTTCAAATCTGAGCACAAATGTCACTTTCTTTAGATGGCCTAGCCTGACAACCCTAATTACAAATTAACTCACACATCCTCTCCCCTAACACCAGCATTTTTCATACCTTTACACTACCCTACTTTTTCTTTCACTTTTTCTTTGTTTATAGAACTTCTCACTTTCGAATATTCCATGCACATAATACATTTATTTGTAATACATTTATTTGGAAGGGCAGATAAAGTGCTTCTCTGATAAGGTCAAGTTCAAGGAGTTCATGCCTTGTTTCTTGTCTCATTCCCCCACAGAATCTCAGCTCCACAAAGACAGCCATCTTTGATTGTTTTGTTAAGCAGTGGCTAGAACAGTGCCTGGGGCATGGTAGGGGCTCAATAAATAGTTTTAAAGGTATAATGAATTTATATTATAGGAACAATAAATATAAAAAGTGTATTGAAGTGATTCAATTTACTAAAGATAGAAAATTCACTAGAGAGCAGGAGAAGAATCTGTCAAAATTAGAAATGTCCAAACATTCTCATTTCTCTTCTAAAGTTTCCAGTAGCATAATGGATGCTTACTTCACCTTTAAAATTTTTTCAGGTGCTTAACCTCTTTTAGGCTCTGCATTTGTAAAATGAGTGGTTTGATTTAATTGACCTTTTAAGATCTCCTCCTCTGACAGTCTATAAATTAATGACCAGTAAGCATGTCAATGAAATGAACCAAATATTTTAGCCACGAAAACTATGTGTTGGTCCCAGTTCTATCACAAACAAAGCTATAAAGCCTTGCATAGTCATTAATGGCCTCAGTTTCTCTGTCTGTAAAATGAAGGAGTTGGACTGGATAATTACTGAGGCAGTTTGAGCTCAAATATTTCATCGATGCTCTACATAGAATTACCATATTGTCTTGTTTTCCCTCCTCTTTCTGAGTTATTTTTAAAAAACAATGCATGTACTCCTTGAACTTGACCTTATCAGAGAAGCACTTTATCTGCCCTTCCATTCTAAATGAAAGTTTTGCTGGATAGATTATTCTTTGTTGTAGGCCCTTGCTTTTCATGATTTGAAATATCTCTCTCCAGCCCCTTCTTGCTTGGAAGGTCTCCTTTGAGAAATCCGCTGACAGTCTTATGGGGATTCCTTTGTAAGTAACTGTCTCCTTTTCTCTTGCTGCTTGCAAGATTTTCTCCTTATTCTTAATCTTGGGTAATGTAATTATGATGTGCCTTGGTGTGTTCCTCTTTGGGTCCCACTTCTTTGGGGTTCTCTGAGCTTCTTGGATTTCCAGGAAGCCTATTTCCTTTGCCAGATCTGGGAAGTTCTCCTTCATTATCTGTTCAATAATACGTTCAATTTCTTGGTCTTCCTCTTGTCCTTCTGGCAGCCCTATGATCCGGATGTTGGGTCTTTTACAAGTGTCTCTGAGGTTCCTGAGACCCTCCTACTATATGAAATGTTAAAAAGTTTTGTATGAGGACTCAGGAGCGAAGGCACCGAGGCCAGATCAGCTACTGGGGAATTCAGATCAGTCACAGCCAAGATGCTTGTGAGGTAAGCAAGCAAAATACAGCCAGAGAAACAAAACAGAACCAGAGACATTGAAGTTTAGAACATTCTGGCAGTAACCAGAGGGGAGGGGGAAGGGGAGAAGGGGGACAAGGGTATTCAGGAACTGCTATAAAGGACACATGGACAAAACCAAGGGGGAGGGGGGAAGCAGGGGAGGGAGGTGGGTTTGCCTGGGGTTGGGTGGGGGGAGGGTAAATGCGGGCAATTGTAATTGAACAACAATAAAATAATTTTAAAAAATAAAAAATAAAATAAAAAACAATGCATGTATCATGACACCAGCAAAAGGATCCTAGTGCTCCTCTCCCAGGTCTTTCCATTTGGGGGATTCTTCCTGCCCTTCTTACCATCGGGGAATCCATCCCAGATTTCTAGCCGGTCATAGCGACAGAACATGCCCCCTGGAGGATTTGAGTCAAGCTCCAGGTCAAAGCTTTCAAATTCCAGGATAATCTCTGACATCTTTGGTGCAAAGATAATGTAAGTGCATTCAAGGCTGTTGGGATATTTTTCAGGGAATCCAGGGGACTTTATCACTCCACTAGGGCTTGTGTAGTTCTGGGAACACTCAGGACCTACGAGTAGAAAAAAGAAAGGAGCAAAGTGAAAATCCCCTAAAATGACTTCACCACCAAGAAATAACCCTGGCAAAGACTGCAGAGCTTTCTAATAAAAAACCCATCATTGCAATCACTGTCCTAATCATTCAGTCTTTTCATAGTAGTGCTAGGTATGAAAAGTCAAGTTTAGATTTATTGTGTTCACCTTAGTTTTTCATTTGTGTAGGGCAATTTAAAAACTTCTGCTGTTGCAGAGAAAGAAATGACAAATATAAAACCATGAGGGAACAATGAATGAGTAAGCTACAGAAATCTCTCAACAGAGCCCTAGAGAAATAATTATAGCCCCTTCAAGGTTAAATCCTTAAATCTTGAGACTGACAACCCTTTATTGGTGAAATGGAACATTTACAAAGGCAAGGGGGAGAATTCAATGGAGAGAGTTTGGGTTTCAGATTCCAACACCAGTGACTCAGTAACTTTGCCAGATGTGACCTCTGCCTCTTTGACAAACTAAATGTGAAAGGTAATTTGTACATGTACCCAGGGTGAGTGACTCATTCCGAGTGGTGTTGACACAGGTGTGCTGGTGAAGTGTGGCTGCTAGCGAGGGCATGATAAACTGTGATTACAGGCCAAGTTGCTAGAAGTCACCTGATATCAATGTTGACATGCTAACCTTCTCCAAAGTATCATATATAGCACTGTGTGCCACTCTAAAATTATTTGTTTACATATGTGTGTGAGCGTAATGTACATCATTTTAACGTGAGATTTTAATGACTCTTTGGTGTTATCAAGACTTTACAAATTACAGTGATTTGTAATTAAAATTGGTCAAGCATTCCGGAACGTATTTGCAAGTTGGCCTATGACTATACGAATGGCCACAATTTCAATCATGGCACCTGCACCGAGTCGGGTGGTACTCACCACACAGTTGAAAAACTACCCATCTACATGGACATGAGCATGGACACTCTGCCCCTCACCACCCCACCACTGTCATGATTTTCAAAGAGCACTTAAGGCTCTCTCTGAATCAAAGATGACTTGACACTTCCTACTCACAGCATCCAATCTGGGGATGTCCAATTCAACAATGCTTTTCCCGGGCCCTCGTGCCACTGATGGCGTGCAAGGGTTCCACTCTAAACAAGGAGGGTTGTCGAGATAATTCTTAAGTACTAGAGGCTTTGACGCAGATTAAATTTCACTAGCATATTTCTGGTGTCAGTGGCGAGAGTTTGCAGGCTAAGTCTCCACCTCAGTGTGTCTGGCAGCCTTTTGAAAAAACTGATCTCTCGCTTCCTCCCTGTGCATGTTGGATGGATCTCCACGGCACCGGGGACACAGAAGAGTGATACTGATTAGGGGGCACAAAGTCTGGTCTGTAGAGGGCCCACTTGTTTAAAATACTCCGCCAAGCCTCCTCGATGCAGCTCACACTTCACTGTAATGGCTTCAAGTGCTTATCTATTTGATTTCAGTTGAAAAGTTATTAATATGTGGCATTTTGCCAAGTCAACTCCAGGTAAAGAGATTATGAAATATACCGTGTAGTTTGTAATTGTTTCTAAGTTAATTGGTGGCTTCTGAGATGACAGTGACTATGCCAATTTATGTCCTTAACACACACACACTCTCTCTCTCTATATATATATAAATATCTGCATAGATCTATAGATATATCTATACATACATATACATGTGTGTGTATATATATATATAAAATATTAGGAGCTCTTTAGAATTTTATTCCAAAGATGTAGGAACACTAACTCTGGAGATCACTAACCTTCTTGCTGGGGCAAAAAATGCTTTGGCTAAGCCCTTGAAAGGCAAAGCAAACAGTAGGGTTTAATACAGGTACTAATATTTTCTCCTTCTTAGATATATCTGTCTAGGTGAGACTAAGATTTAGTAAGAGAAAAAAAATGACAGGAATTAGGGGCATACGGTCCAAATCAAATATATTTCAATGCTTTCACTGTGCCCTTGTCCTGACAGATACGTTTGGAAGCTAAACTGGGGAAATCCCATGCAGTGATGGTAGAGAACTGGATTGAGCACCAGAAGGCCTAAATTCCAGTCCTGCCTTTACCACAAACCTGCTGTGTAGCTTCATGTGGCTTCCTAACCTTTCTGGTCCTCAGAATCTCTGCATAGCAAATAGGAAGTGGACTTTGGGATCTGAAAAAAAAATCCCTTTAAACTAAAAAGATTCTATAATTTCCTACTTTCTCCAACATATATCAAACATACTTGTTTTAACCTTGTCTTCATTCATAGTTGCATAAATTTGCCACAGCAGAGCAAGCACAGCCCCGGAAGGGTTATGGAAGGAGTGGGTTGAGGAATTCTGCAGTGAGTGTTCAACAAGGACCAGGAAGGGAGGGCAGCAGCCCGGTGTGCCCAGGAACAAAGGAGCTGCGGGTGTGAGGTGTGCGCACCCAGCCCTGCAGCCAGCGAACACCATGCTTTTGATGTCATCTGTAAGACTCAGAGAACTTTATGTAGCTATGAATGGCACATCTCATTGTTAATGACAATAAGAATGGATAATAATAATAACTAAGATACTCTCTTTGGAAATATTATTAAATATATAGACTTTTAATTGGACAGCATACAAAGTGACCCACGCTGCCTGTGCCCCTCCCCTGCACTGAGACTCACAGAAAAGAATTACAGCTTTTTCCCACATTTGGGCCTGGATGACCCAGGCCAAGGGAAGGACAGGAAGAGTAACATGTGGGAAGGCTTAGGCTTCCTAGAGAAATTTTTTTTAGGTGAATGGGGATAATTTTAAGGCTCATGGCCCAAAGTTTCAGCATCTGGAAAGAGATGTAGAAGGAAAATTGGGGTACCTGGGGAGAGAAACTGGGTTCCAGGATGGCTGTAGGAGGCATGGGAAGAGGTGAGGACTTGCCTCGCTGTCCCTCAGGCGAAGGTATTCCTATAGAACTACAGCCCCAGGGACTCGGAAATGGCCTAAATCTTCCTTAGATCTGAAATTAATTGCCAGGAAGCCTCAGTGTCACAGTTGAAAGATTAATTTATTGGTTTATCTATGACATATGTTTTGAAGAAACTTGAAATTTCTGAGTCCTGGAAGATGTGTTATGTTTTAAAAGGAAGAAAGATTCGTAAATTCTATAATATCATCAAATGACTTCTGGGGAGAGAATGTCCATGAACCTGCATATGCATGCATACATGTATTATGCTAATGACTTTTTATGGAGTATCTATAAGTATGTGCAGTAAGGGAAAGGAATTTTATTTTTTTTTTTTTTTGCATTTTTTAGGTGGTACCAGTCTAGTTGGGAAAGAAAACATGGATGCACTCAGAAATTTGAAAACATTAAGAAGAAACATTGGTAAATGAAACATATTTGTATGTGTGTATTTATATATATGGGACAAGTTGGGTACATGTGTAGGGAAAAAATAGATTAATTAGAAGAGTTTCCTGAGAACAATTCATTTAGAGGTAGGAGTCTATAGATATTAGGGGACATAAACCAGAAGAGAGCAAGTCCTGAAAAAACTGAAGGTACAAGGTTTATCCATAATCATTGTAATAGCTAGTGCTCATTGAACACAGCTTTAGTGATAGGAAGTGGCCACATGTTTTCCATGTTTTCATTTCAACTTATCTTTACAACAATCCTGTCCTAGATACTATTACCCACTTTCCAGATGAGGAATTGAGGCTCTGAACATTCACAGACAGCGGCAGAATTAAAATTCACATTCAGGTCTGCTGGGCTTTACCCAGTGCACTATCCTGAAGCAGGAAGCCAGCTTATGGATCTATGAGAGTAGATGCTGGAGAAGGTCCAGAGTAGTTGAAGTCAAGCCTTGCACTTGACCCAACAGGACACTGAGGCTTGAGCATGGAAAATGGAGACCTGCCAAAGGCATTTTGAGGACTGCAGCTTGAGGACTGTTTGAGAAACTGTGTGTAGAATAAGAGAGTGTGGGAAGAATCAAAGATCAGGCCTGTTTGGTTAATGGCAGTGGACAGGGAAAGAAAGTGTGACTCTGACATCTTTGGATAAAAATTCAAAAGAACTAGGAGCCATATGAGATGTAGGGAGAACAAGGAGAAGAAAAGATAACAAAATAAGGCTTCAAGTCTTAAGGATGGTGTTGGAGAGGAAGACAGGGAAATTATGGTACATCTGTGACTAACACCGTGGAGGGAATGGAATTCTTTTGGAAGATGAAGAATTCTTAATGACTAAGTAAGTGACAGAGCTCCCTCTCTCTTTCATTTATCTTCAGATCTTCAAGAACCATCGAAGTGAAAGGCTGTTCTTAGCTCTCTTGCTGACACCATTTTTCTTTGATAGTGTCATGTGCAGACAGAGCAAATATAGAAGTGTGTGTGTGTGTACATATACATATGTGTATGATGTGATTTATAGAACACATCAAATGGCTTTCAACATGAGAAAATAGGTACATATGTATATGTACATTATTTATACTATAGAGTTTCCAAGTATGTACTTAGATAAATTTCTGAAGTAAGTTCTCTCCGTCCATCCATATTTATATGGGGCAATGCCAGATTTCCTTGAAATTTTAAGGAGTTGTACTAGTGTTCCCAGAAACTCCTAATGATTCCTCTTCATTATTCTCAGTTGCTGACCCAGAAGACCTTAGGCATTTGCCATTGGTATGACTTGATTTTTTCTACTACTACAAAAAATAAAATAAAATAAAATAAGCTTATTTTCCTATTCTAGGACAATACATTTATATCTTAGGCCTCTGTCTTTGGGTCCTCCACACAGTAATGTTAAGAGACTAATTAAATAATTAAGTAAAATAAGTAAAAGCAATGGCTGGATTTAACGCATCAAAGGAATCTACAGGCTGTTGGAAAAACAGTGTCGTGCAGATAAAGATATACTGCTTATCAGTCGACTGATATGTGTTTTTAATTCCTCAAGGCTGGGAGCCTCCATTTTATCAGATTATAGCTCATCTCAATAAATATTATTGAAACAGAAGATTAGTAAGTCATTATATTGAAGGGGTGACTGCTATTTAATGCCTAAGGGGAAGGCCACTTGAGCATTACTGTTTTGTTTCCTCTACAATGTTCTTCCCTCAACAATCACCTCATTAATAGAAATCCTCCCATAGCTTTGGACACTCTAAAGCTAGTGGCCTGATTTGCTTTTCCTGGGTACTACTGGCTTTGAATTTAGAATAAAATAAAGGGGACAGGATACACTTGACTTTAAGGCAACAGAAACTGCCTTTTTAATTGAAAAAATCAAACTTCAAGAGAAAATAAAATTTGTTTTGGAGGAGAAAAATAATAAATGCTCTTAAAAGAGTTTTATGGAGTATATACCTAATAAACATTGATTAACACATTAGAATCATGCAATTTTGATATATGAAATACTTAAAAAAATTTAAACATACTTTCTCTATACATTAGAGACTTTTCCTTTGTTTAAAATATTTCTAATATTTTTGTAATGAGAATATATGTTGTTTTACACTTTGTCTTTCATGAAACAATGTTAATAAACACTTAGTCATATTTGTTCTACTCTAAGTTACTCACCTCTCTTGAAAATTTCATAGCGTATGGAAAATCCTGCACCATGTGTCTCATAGTCAGAGACAAATCTGATGAAAAGAAACGGCCCTGAAGACACTACAGGAGAAGGGGCGATCTTTCCACAGAACTTCCCCCAAACACGTCCGTTTTCATTTTCTCCATCAATGACTTCCACGTAGTCATATCTGACACAGAAACATGGAAGGACCATTAAGTTAGCAAGAAATTCCCTTTTAATTTCAATAATATAGAAACCAGTGTTGCCAAGCACAGTCTGTCAGGGAAGAAATGTGCATTCACCACTGTATTACAGGGAGGGGAAAAATCTAGCAAACCGAAATAATTAAAATGGACTACATCATGTCTGTATACATCATCTGGCAGCAGAGAACTATTAAGAATAATGGCGTCCATTATACTTGGAGACAATGTAGTTAAAGTAACCAATTAACAAGAAAAAGAGAAATCTCATGAGCACAATTCTCTATTATTAAATTGTGTTCCTTTGTCGATGGTGGTGGGGTGTCCATACATAATGCTGTGCATTCTCTTGAAACTGTGAAGTTCTTTTATGAATTCGAAATGTCTCCTTGGCTGGAGCTCTCCATGAACAATACTTTGATTTCTGTGAGCGGCCCTCTAGACATATGGCCACAGAATAATAAACAGATTCTTTACTATTTAACCCAGTTCTACCGAATGCCAGACTTCTTAGAAAGAACTCTCTCAGTATCCACAGTGGTTCAAACACAGATCATCTTCTTCCAAAACTACACTTGAATTGCCGAATGTAATTTCTCCAAAGAAAATGACTTTATTTAAAACTGGCAAGTAACTTTGATTATATCCTTTGTTGTTTGAAAAGAAAACGTGACACATTTGACAATACCAAAGTGATGTGATTTAAAAAATTCAGGTTTAATAAATACACCAAGGAGATAAATGATAAAGGAAGTGACAATACAATGTTACTCTAAAGATTGCACTAAGATAAGAGACATACTTCGAGCTTCTTTATCTCTAAAAGGTGGAAAAACATCTTCAATAAACAAGAGTTCTCCAGGAAAATAGGAGGATTTTCATTTGGTTGTCATTATATATTTCCTAGTGTCTTGCTCTTTTCTCTCTCCTTATTTACCAAGTCACCTAGGAGCCAGTAAATCTGATTTGTCTTCCATTTGTCTTCTAGAACTGACACGAAAACATTACAATCCTTTCACTTCAAATCTCTATTTTATTTATGTGTTTAACTTGGTTCAAAAGTCCTGGGATATATTAATTTCAGGAATGGCTAAAATATGGCAGTAACATAAACTGTATCTGGCAATTTAAAAGGGATCAAAGTGGGGGAAATCTTCATGATGACCAACGCCATCTCTAACAATCCTCTTTCAAACTGTCCAGGACACATTGCTTATGTTTACATAAAGTCTCAAGAGACGACTACAAAGATGATATCACTAGTTAAAATGGACAGATTAAGGCTCTCTAAATTAAAGATGACATTACCTCATCAGTTAAAACCATGTGCCAGCTTTGTGTATCCGAAGGAGAAAATAAAGCTGACATTGATGGAGCTAAGCATTAACATATGTGAACTGTTGTAGTGACCACATTTCCTTGTGGCATCCCATGTTTCCAGTAGCACTCCCTGGCCTGCTAGCATTGCTGTCCTTTTGTAAAACTGTGCAGATACCCAGAGAAATTGTTCCTTTCTCAATGCTTTGGGAGATGCTCTGAGTGTTAAAAGAAGATAGAGAAGTAAAGTTGAAGGACAAGGAAGAGGATGAAGAGAGCATTACATTCAAAATCCTAGCTAGCCTTTTACAATCAACAGGGAAGGGGGACAGCTGGAAAAAAGGGCAACTCTGTATTCACTCAAGCCTCACAAGTTGGCATTTGTGTAGTAGCTCCTTTTATCCCTGCTGCTTCACTGACGAGCCAGGTCTGCATATTTCATCCACGCTTGCAATAATTTAACTGTGATTTGAACTGTTGACTGTGTTCGTTCTGGTGACTATGCCTCCAGCTCTGCAATACAGGCTTTCTACCTGAATGCTGACGTGGTCTGAATACTAAGTAGCTGAATCAGAGTGCATTTTGCCTTCCAGGTTCCAATAAGAGGATTGAGTCAGGCTTTGGGCAGCACTGAGGGCACTTTTGTGAGGAGACCTTTGTCCCAGGTGTGAGGGAGCTCCGTCATGCAGTGCTGGTGACTGAATGGGGAGCGAAGTTGGTGCTTTCATTCACATAGCCCCTAGTAGGAACACAAGACTCTCCTCTTGGCAACAGTAAAAGCTATTTTTAAAAGGGAGAGAGGGACTACAATCTCTTCCCAGCAAGAGATAAGTCACTACACCATTAAATGCCAATTTTAGGAAATTAATTTTTTTTCAGGGATACAATAGATATATTTATAAACTGGAATGCAGCTGTTAAAAGCACTTTCGAAAGTACTCTTATTTTAGCACTTTCCTTCAAAGTACCATCCCCCTGGCCCCCAAGAGTACTGCAAACAGCAGTTCAGGGAAATATTCAGGAGAGGGCATCACACACGTTGCAGAGCGTAGTGTGACCAAAGACCAAAGACGGGAAGAAAGCAGGCTTGACCTCTCTCTGGGGGCGATACCAGTTTCAGTGAGTTTCTCGCTGGTGAATGTGGTGTCAGCAATGCAGCTGGTGTGCCAGGATCCCCCCACCAGACTAAATGTGTCACCACAGCAATGCCCCCCAGCCGGCTTCGGCCTGGGGCCCAGGGGGCTCTGTGACTGCACCCTTGGAAGGTCAAGTTCCCCAGTTGCGACAGCAGAGGCCTCCAAGAGTGGAATGGAGGCACTTGCTGGGCCTCGTTTGGAACTGAAGAGGTCTGGCAGCGTGGATATTGTCTCAGGCATGTGATTTGTAAGAACTAGAGGAAGGATCGGGAAGTTGACTTGTCTGTCCCTTTGGAGACTTGCTCCGAAAAATGAATGTTCTAGGTAACAAGGAGACCTTGCCTGTGCCCAAGGGCACTACATATGGGAGCCTGTGCCTGGCTATGGCCGCTCCCTGTCCCTGCTCTCAGTGAACCATCGGTCCCAGCCAGGAAAGCTCTCCCTCAGACCTCCCCATTACCGGAAGGTAAATGGCTTGAGGATTTTTAAAATAGTCAGAGGACAACCAATCCTTTCTCCTTTAACCATCTTCTCATTTCTTTTCTTAAATCTTATGCCTTAAAGCTTTCCTTTCTGCACTAGTAATGGTAAAGCAGCCTATATTTACTTGGAAGTAATGAAAAGATCTCTCTACCCGACCCTTTTATAATTAATTAAAAGAAACTTTCAATGGTTTCTGTCTTGAGGTGTGAAGTGCTGGGTGGCTCTTCTCTGGAGTATCCCTGGTTTTTGCAGGCAACCTCCCACAGCCAAAGGCCTTTTTTGCTTACATGTTTTCCCACCCCCACCTTACCTTTGGGTGATGAAAACATTCTGCATCCTAAGAGTAACCATGAGTTAGCTTTCCCATAAGAGTGATAAAAGAATAAAGATTTCCTTCTAAGAATTCTTGAAAGGATTAGCCAGAGATTATGTTTTCTTTTGGAAAGTTTGAATTATGGTTTTAGGGAAATGGCTAAGTAGAGGGAAAAGGGATGGAAAATTAGAAATGTATTGAGTTATTAAAGAGAGTTTTCTGAGCCGTTGTAGGTATGCAGTGCTGAATATACAAATAGTATACTTGACTGAAGTCGTCTTTTCTCTTGTGAGTGCAGAGGCCCCCGGACTCTTGAGGGGGAGCGCGTTAGTGGGAAGAAAGCTAATCCCCTGCAGGGTGTTGTCTGTGTGGTGAGCCAATGCACCAGCCCCTCACAGCTTCTGGACAGTCTCATATTACTAGGAAGGGGGGTTTTAGGTGGTGGTGTCTTTTTAATAACCTTCCAAGAGGATCTAACCCCATGTGCCTACATACATTAATGATGGAGAAATTGGATCCCTGACATCACAAACCAGAGTGAGAAATAATACTGGCTAACATAATTTTCACCTGCAAAAAATGTGTTTCTGTGAGAGGGGAAGGGAGGGAGAAAGAAAGGGAGAGAAACAGCAATGTGTGGTTGCCTCTCACATGGCCCTCACTGGGGACCTGGCTTGCAACCCAGGCATGTGCCCTGACTGGGAATCAAACTGGGACCCTTGGGTTCCCAGCCTGTGCTCAATCCACTGAGCTACACCAGCCAGGGCTTGAAAGGGTTTTATATGAGATCCACCCCTATCTGTTCTGTTTTGCTTACAATGTTTTAATTGGGATATATAAAAAGACTTACAAAGTTCATAGCCTCTTAATCAGCAAAAGCATTTTTTAGACATCCATTCCATGGAAATAATCTGGAATAATGTCAAATATTTATGCAAAAAGTATTGCTTGAAGCTTTATTTAATATGGGGAAATAGAAGGAAACAAGAAAGAATTTACATTTATATCATGGAATATTATTCAGCCATTAAAAAGCAGTAAAATATATTTTAGTTCTGACCAGTATGGCTGTTGGTTAGGTGCCATTCCACAAAGTGAAGGGAAAGGTTACTGGTTCGATTCCTGGTCAGGGCACATCCTTGGTTTGGTTCCTGGTTCAGGCATGTGTGAGAGGCAACCAATCAATGATTCTAACATCGACGTTTCTCTCCCTCTCCTTCTCCCTCCCTTCCCCTTTCTCTGAAAATAAATAAATACATAAAAATCTTAAAAAAGATATTTTATAACTTAGGAAAAGCGCTTATGATATAAGTGAAAAATCAGAACATAAAACCCTATATGTGATGTAAATTCTCAATTCTTATTCATATGTAGAGAAAGAACTGGAAGGAATAATATCCAGCTGTTAATAAACGTTAATAAAGTATTAATACTATCTGGTGAGATTACGTTCCTCAGCCATTTCTGTATTTTAATAATGAACGAGTGCTTGTTTGTAATCAAATAAAAGATATTTTGAAGAGCATTAACTACCTATATATAAAGTAGCAAATCAATACCTTATTGCTTAGCTAACAATTTTATATTTCTTGGCCAGAAAACATTATAATGTTTTATTTGGAAGCAAATCAAAGGGTTTGCTTTTTTTTTCCCCCCTAAGCAAGTAGATCAATGAGACCATGTTTTTTAATATTTAGGTATTTATTTATTTATTTCAGTACTGGGAAGTTAAAATAAATCAGATTTGATCTTATACTTTCTGAAATGCTGGCAATAATACTTGCCATTTGTTCAGTAATTTCCATGTTACAAAGTGCTCTCAGCAGTATTGTCTCACAGAGCCTTTACAGGGACCCCTGGAAGGCAGTTACCAAGTGGTGCCCTAAAAGCCCAGAGCTGTGGAAGCACTGGGTGAGAGACACACATGCCTGAAAGAATGCGTATTCTCTCAACATTGCCTACTTTAGGGCAAATTTTATTCCAATTTCTGCTCTTATTACTCCCTTCATACATAGGTTTGAAGGGTGAGGAATGGGTATGGCCTTATGATTTTAGAGTTACCAACTCCTAATTCATTTTTTAACTGGTCATTGTTGCCAGAAAAATGGCACATCCCAATTCTAGGAGCTTAAAACAAAACACATTCATTAGCTCACAGTTCCCCAGGCCAGAAGTCTGGCATGGCAGGGCTGGGGTTTTCTGCTCATAGTATCGTAAGACTGACATCAAGATATCAGCAGGGCAACCTCCTAGTGAAGTCTTCTCATGGTTTACAACTCTTCAGAAAAATCTTGCTCCCACTTACAGGCTCACCTGATTAGGTCAGGCTCACCAGGGCAATCTCCCTTTTTTGAGGTCAACTAGCTTAGGAACTTCACTATATCTGCAAAGTCCCTGTGCAGCAGCACCTAGGTTAATGGTTGATTGAACAACTGGGAGAAGGTGTGTATACACCAGAGGCCAAGGATCTTAGGGACGCCTCTCAGAACGCTGCTCACCCCAGGCACCGAGCTCTGGTAGGACACATGGAGCTCGGAAGCTGCAGGAGAAACTGAGGGAAGGCAGGATCATCCACTTTTGTCATCTGAGAGAGCAAAGACGAGTGAGATGCAGCATAAGGTTAAGGGCAGGGCTGGGAACGTGAAGCAATGGTGGAAGCAGTTTCAGTGTGCTCGTGTTATAGTGGCTGTTGGTTTGGGACCCCTGAGCCATAGGCAGTGCTTGCAATAACAGGGAAAGCAGGGTTCTGGAGTGAGCCACACTCTCCCGACTGAAGCAAAATAGAAATGCCAAGACTGTCCTACACGTATGTCTAGAGACAGAAAAGTGGTAGTAGCTTAATTCAAAATTAATATTGAAAAGAATTCAAGATGTGGAATAAAATAATGATCAAAATATATCATTTTATTGGAAGATGTTTGGAGTTTGAAGGTTTCATTTTTGAGGAATCTCACTTCATAATTAAGATTTATTAGCATGGAAGATAAAAAATCCTTCAAATGGAAAAACATTTCTGTGATTTAAATCAGATTATAAAATCCAAAGATGCATTTTAAATGGAAGAGAAGGAATGCCTCCCTTAAAAAATATTAAGCTCTATAGGGAAGTGATGGAGTCTTCCAGTGTTAAACTTGCAAAGTTCAGTATTTATAGAAAAATTCACATGCCTTTAATCATAATAACTTCAGTTCCCAAGTAAAACCATGCCATCTGGAAGATATTAACATCATTTACAACTTGTTTGCCTCTCTGTTTCATAGAAAATTTTACTTCTTGCCAACTTTCCACTGTTTTCAGGGAAAAAAAAGATTACTTTTATGAATTGTCTCAGGATGGGTTTACATAGCAAGTCAAGCCATCAAGAAGTGAAAGAGGGGGCTTTTTGGACACATTTACTTCCTTCTCATTTACTTTAAATCCTCATATCTTTATTTTAAGGATTTTTTTTCCCTATAAAGTATATTTTCTTCTCTCTGCTCCTCTCCTCTCAGCCTTCCAAAGGGAATTTTTTGTTTTAAGTTAACTGAGTCTCTTTTAACCTGGTCCAGTGGAACGGGGCAGAGAAAACTGGGTTCTGGTCTCAGATATGAACCTCAGGAGCCACTCCAGCACCTGTGATCTGTCAAGAAGTGTTACCATCTTTGGCCTCCCACAAAGAATTGAAGACAACCATGGGGCAAGAAGGTGACGCCCGCATGACCATCAGGCCGTCAGATTATCCAGAATGAAACGGCTGTGATCCGAATCCTCACTCTCTGCCACTGATGAGTGCCTTGGCCAGGTCACTAACTAACCTCTGTGAACCTCACCTGCTCACCTGAAAAATGGACATGATAATAATTAACTGTGATGAAATGATTATTTAATGGGCTTTGTGGGGGCTTGATTTCCCTTTCCAAGTGAGGTTGGAATGCAGGAGAAGGGAAGAAGCAAATATATAGAAAGCTAAATGGAGCAGTTTTGTTTTCTCAAATGTATATAATCCAGTTCAAAGCAGACCATAGTTCAGGTAGTGCAGGACATTTAGCTATTGTTATCTCCCAGGGGGCACCGATCAGTCAGAATATGACTAACTCAGAATATGATTATAACCTGATATTCTGAGAAATATTAGTTGGGATGACAGTAGGTTCTGCCCCAGTAACTGCCACCAAAACTCAATCAGTTAAAGCCATTGTCAGTAATGGAGTTAAAGAAGTCAATTTCTATGTACCACTATACATATATATGTACCACTATATATATATATATATTACTTAATTACTAAATCCTTTCATTGTTTCCGTTGAGGGACCCTACTGATGCAATGACCTGCAGCTGGATGCGTACTGTTAGCATGAAGTGCTGAATTTACTCAGAAAGCCCCTTATTGGTATGATGGGATCACCAGGGAGCAACTTCCAGCTCTCAGAAAGTAGCGACTCTGGTTTACAGCATCCTGAAGTCATAATCCTCATTTTCTTTTTAATTGTTGGAAAAAGGAAATAAAGCCATAATTCTGTCTTAGACTATGGAAACTCAAGTTCTAATTTTAAGAGTTTTAAAAAATCCTTTTGTTAATTGGCAATTATTCAGTGGGGATCTAGGTGGTTGGCTAATTAGAGCTGCAAGGAACAAAGTTGGCAAATATTTGGTTAAAATTTTTTTTGCAGTAATTACAGTAGGTAAGATTATTCCTTTTGGAGTGAGGAAGCAGTCTTTCACCCTGAAATGACTACCCCTTTTTCTCTGAAAAGGTGGAAAGCAAAAAAGCTGGGGAAAAAATGTGTCCAATGATACAGATTAGATGTCTCTTCCTTTCGGTAACAGCAGTAGAGAAAGAAAAGTTGAGCTAAATTTTAGGATGGGCAGTGGTGACTGACCCACATTGAAATGGCCTTATCCTGTGCAGTTTACTAAAGTGCTGACCACTAAACTAACCACAACCAAGAAACATGAATCTTTTAGGTATTGACTTAATGCACTGACGATATTAGAATGAAATGCACACGTCATAGAGAGATTTCCTCTTCCTTAATCCCTAATACTTATTGAAAGCAGCCAAGTGTTTGCTGTAAGTCATCTTTAGGGTCGGATGAATTCATGCTTAGAGTATTCTTTTTTCATTATTTAAAATTTTATTATATCAAAAAACAAGCACATCAGCTGTAGACAATTGGGCTTCTAGTAGTTTTTTTTACTAACCTGGTACCCAAAGTTAATCTGTAATACAGGGAATAGTTTGTATAATGAAAAATGTGTCTGTGGACATAAAATAGCTACAAATGTCAACTGGGGTTCTATATTAGAATATGTAAACTGGTTAAAAAACAACATATTCAGTGAATAATTTGTTATTGGCCTAAACTTTAGTTTATGTAATTTTTTCTTATCATGGACTTGCATCACAGACTAATTTCTTGGTATAGAGCAAGACTTGACCTCTGTGTTAGAAACAAGCTCATGGACAGAAGAAGAGAATTAATGACCTAGGTGGCCTCATGATTTATTTGGACCTTAGAGTAATTGTGTGTTTAGAAGAAAGGAGGCAGTGGCCAAGACATCGCCAGTAGCCTAAGAGGAGCGGGAGCACCATCTCGTTAAGTTTAACCACATGATTACCTAAAGGGTCACCTCACTGAAAGGGCTCTGTGCTTGGAGCACGTATTTAACTCAACCAGGCAATCATATAACCCCCATCCTACCAACTAAAGTACTCCCCAACCCCCAGACATCTTATGGCAAGCTAAACAGAAAGAAAAAGGGGATGTGGTCAAGTCGGCTAAAATAAAATGTAGCGTAAGGGAGCATTTCCAAATGCACTCTTCTCCTAAGCGGAGCACAAGCTAGAGAAAGGTATAAAAATTTCCCCTGGATAATACTAAAGTCTCAGCTGTAATAACAAGACAGGTAGGCAAAGGAGGGAGAAGGTTATGCTTTACCTTCCTTACTTTAATTATTCCATAAGGGGAGGCAATTGTTTCCCACTAAAATCCGGAATACATAAAATGATTTAGTATTTTACTGCATTTAAACAGCCTAATTTCTTTGAATGCTCTTAGTGTAGAGAGCTAACATTTACTGTAGCTTATGAATAAAAGTTTATTGAGAGAATTGATAGCATAAAGGCACAGGGAAAGATAGGAACAAGGCAGTTTTTTAGCATTTTAGTTCTTGAATTATTTCAGTGCAAATAAGTGCTTATGTACAAATGTACAATAAAACAGGCCCTTAGAGAATCCTTCTGGGGGACACTTATTTAAAACATTGCAGGTTCTTGAAATTACTGTATTACTTTTAAAATACTCCATATTTCAGATACTTCACTAATTCTGATTGCTTTTTCTTTTAGTAACAGCATATTACCTAGATCACACTATTATTGTCTTCATTACTTTGCAGTCTGGTGTGCTTGCTCCTCTCTCCTTTTTCTTTTTTCCGTAGGAAGCAGAGATAGTAGAGAATTGGTCCTAACATGTGTTCCCCAGAAACACTTCAAGAGAAAATATGCTTTCTTTTTTCCCCAAAATCATTTGGGAATGCTTCATATAATGTTCCATTGTAAATATTCACAATCTATGTCAGTATATTAAAGGATCTGAGAAGTTTCATAGGTATGAAACCTTGGTTTAACCCAACATATGTCACTCTCATTAATCATAACCCTTTTATTACATAATGTGTGGGGAACTAGTGTTCATCACAAATATTTCCTAAATACTATTTCAAAAAGTCATGTTGTTTATACCAGTCACAGGTCAGAAGTAATAAAAGTATTCTGGGATGAAGTCAACTTTGTAAATGATGACATAAATTAAAGAAGATGAAGATGAATTTGGCAACTTAACTCCTCCTATTTGCTTTAATATATGTTAAGAGTTTAACTTGAATCAGTGCTTTAAAATGCTGTGTTAGTAACTGTCTTGGGCTAAGCAGGTACAGGGCCACTACCCAAGCCTGTGTCCATACTTGTTCCAAGGGGCTCAACCCAGGCTAGAAATGCATTTGTCGTGAGTGCTTCTAGTTTGTCTCCCTGAGAGCAGGAGTATGGAATGCTCTGGATTTACTAACTAGTTAACGTTAAGGTGGCCACCATGAATAGAACTAGCAAAGTTTTACGGAGGGGAGAGACCTAAGGGGAAATAGGTTGATATTGCACTTTATAGATGAGAAAACTGAAGCTCATCACACTTAAGGAACTGGAACAAAATTTCTGATCCAGTTAGAAGAACCAGAACTTTCTGTGTATTATGATGAAAGACAGACTGTTCATCACATCTCAATTTTAGGAGAAGATGAAAAAGGTCTTAATGATGATCATTTAAACTCTAATTTAAAATGATTACCAAGGGATTACTTTGCCTTTTCAAAAACTTACGGGAAAAAGAAATGGACCACACGGGGAGCTCATCCCATCTCTGACTCCCTGGGGACTAACTTGTCTCCCTTACTCTGCCTTCAACTTGTTCCCTCGATAAATATTTCTCTAGTATTTAATATGGCTTCTACCCATTGATCCTAAGACCACATTTAATTCCTCTTTCACATGAGAGCCCTTCAGGTATCCAAGGATAACCATTATGGTCCTAAAGTTTTTAATGTTTTTGTTGTAAGAAGATAAAATTTTTTTAAAGATTTTATTTTTATTTTTAGAGAGAAGGGAAGGGAGGGAGACAGAGAGGGACAGAAACAGCAATGTATGGTTGCCTCTCACATGGCCCTCACGGGGACCTGGCCCGCAACCCAGGCATGTGCCCTTGACCGGGAATCGAACCGGGACCCTTTGGTTCCCAGCCCGCGCTCAATCCACTGAGCTACGCCAGCCAGGGCATAAGAAGATAAAAATTTAAAGAAATCATTTATTAGACTGACACACGCAAAACAGGTGAAACACAGATAAGTAAAGAAACCACTTCTCTGCTTGTTTGAAGGT